>AWOL01S0099621.1:29977-80831 GCA_000715115.1 Nicotiana otophora
TATATATATATATATATATATATATTAAAGAAAGAAAGTTTGCATTCTCAATTAGCCAAGTGGCAAGTTATTAATAAGCCAAGTAGTAACCTATTAACAATACACTTGGCAACTTATTTCAAGCCAATTTTATCGCCTTTTTCTAGAAAAGTTTCATTACTTAATATGTTTTCAACTAAATAAATTAAAAAATACAAAAAATTACAGAATAGCCACATTTTCAACAAAAGTACCGTCTTTGGTTGTAAAGGCAAGCTTCTTATCTCTATCTTTTTCTAAAAATATTCCCAATTCTTCCAATTCCCAACCGTGTTCTATTACTTCGTCATGGAAGATGAGAATAAATTCAGCAACAAGAAACAATGTATGTTATACAAAATCATAAACGGGCTAACATCTCCTCAGATCAGAATGTTTATTATCTAAAATTGAAGGGTTTCTTCTTGGAAAAGATTCACAATTTCCCAGCTACTATTACATTTTATCATCTCCAACCAAAATCCAATTCGAGGTATATTTAAGGAGATGACTTCCGCCTTAATTTTAGAGATAAACCCTAAATTAGTTGCTTGGAATTCAAATTTCTAAATGCCTAATTTTATGGGCTGAATCACACATTTTTTGGCTCTTTTTATGGAAATATATTTTTCATAAAGTTAATGCCCCTAAATTAGTTGCGTGGAATTCAAATTTCTATTTGCCCTTACATTTTATGGGCTGAATCACACATTTTTTGGCTCTTTTTATGGAAATATATTTTTCATAAAGTTAATGCCCCTAAATTAGTTGCGTGGAATTCAAATTTCTATTTGCCCTTACATTTTATGGGCTGAATCACACATTTTTTGGCTCTTTTTATGGAAATATATTTTTCATAAAGTTAATGCCCCTAAATTAGTTGCGTGGAATTCAAATTTCTATTTGCCCTTACATTTTATGGGCTGAATCACACATTTTCCGGCTCTTTTTATGTAAATTTCTTTTTCATAAATTTAATGCCCCTAAACACACGTATTTTGTTTCTTATTTATAGCAAGTCAAAATATTATGCCAATATATACTATATACTTTACATATATATAGACTTTAGTACAAACAATCCTTTGATCAAATTTTCTCTAAGGCAAAATATGACGGCAAACTTTGACTATATCAGCGATATATCGAGTAACAAAATAAGTTGGAATTTGAAGGTACGAGTAGTGCGATTGTAGCACGTTCCAGACCGCGACAAACCATACAACACCATCTCCCTTGAATTAATTATTCAAGACAAAAAAGTGCATTCTTTTTTAGTTGCATTTATTTTTTTACGTAATTTGACTACAATCTCCATCTTCTGATATGTACTATGAAATTCATTAGGTTATGCGTGTATTTAATCAACTACAATTTCAGTTTTTATGGTCTAGATGGAGGTGCCTCGAAGTGTGAATGAAGCTAACTCTTAATCTGCAATTTTGGTAGAAAAGATTTTTGGTATACTTGAAATCATGCAATTTCAGTTTTTATGGTGTAGATGAAGATACCTCAAAAAATGAATGAAGCTAACTCTTAATCTACAATTTTGGTAGAAAATATTTTTGGTATACTTGAAATCATGCAATTTAAGTTTTTATGGTCTAGATGGAGATACCTCGAAATTTGAATGAAGCTAACTCTTAATCTGCAATTTTGGTAGAAAAGATTTTTGGTATACTTGAAATCATTTGTAGTTTGCTCTAAAAAATGATTTTTTTTTCATGTGCGAGAACATTTTTGGAGATCTTAAACTATAAAATATGTAAGATTATTGTCATATGAACAATAATTACCATAAAATCTGCAGTATGTGTTATTTTGGAAAGGCAGGCACTCACATATTATGTTTTACCCATTGGTGCTTGATTGTTTAATATAATCTGAGACAACACTGTACGACTGAGTATTTGCGTGACTCAATATTATTTATGAATTATTTGTCTCTAGGGCGATAAGATTCATGCAATTGTTGGTCGGTCTCTTATACGTATGCTCAAACCAAAGATAAAGGAATTGGGTTGGTACTTTATGAAGAACTTTGTTGTAACGACCCGACCGGTTGTTTTGAGAGTTGTAGCCCCACTCCTCTATTTACTGCTCATTCTGTACTTTATAACTGTATTGTGACTTTCCGGGGTAGTCAGTTCGAGTCCGGAGATATTTCGGAATGAATTGAGATACTTAGTCTCAAGGTTGAAAACTTAAGTTGAAAAGGTTGACCGAATATTTGACTTATATGTAAACAAACCCGGAATAGAATTTTAATAATTTCAATGGCTCTGTATGGTGATTTTGGACTTAGGAGCATGTCCGAAAAATTATTTGGAAGCCCGTAGTTAAATTAGGCTTGAAATGACTAAAATAGAAATTTAAACTTGAAAGTTTGACCGGGGAGTTGACTTTTCGATATCACAGTCGGAATTCGATTCTGAAAATTTTAATAGGTCTGTTATGTCATTTATGACTTGTGTGCAAAATCTGATATCAATCAGACTTGATTTGATAGGTTTCGACATCAAATGTAGAAGTTGAAGTTTCTTAGTTTCATTAGGCTTGAATTGAGGTATGATTTGTATTTTTAGCGTTGGTTGATTTAATTTGAGGCTTCGAATAACTTCGTATGATGTTTTAGGACTTGTTGGGGTATTTGGTTGAGGTCCCGGGGGCCTCGGGTGAGTTTCAGATGGTTAACAGATCGAAATTTAGACTTAGGACAAAGCTGGAAACTTTCTGTCATCTGATACAATCGCACCTGCGAAATTTGACTCGCAGGTGCGATCTCGCAGAAGAGAGCGTGGGAGCGCAGAAGCGGAAACTAGATAATAGAACAGTGGTCATAGGTGCGGAGGAAAATTCTGCATCTGCGCGACTGCAGATGCGGACGAAAGATCGCAGGTGCGCTTGGGACCACAGAAGCGGACGTTTCATCGCAAAAGCGGACTCCTTGTCTGCAGAAGCGAAGGCTGTCGCAGAAGCGAGAGATTTACTGCAAAAGCGGAACCACAGATGCGGTTAAAAATTTCACAGAAGCTGAACCTCTAGGCAGTGTACAAAAACAGAGGGTTCAGAGTTTTTGTCATTTTTGGTCATTTCCAACACGGTTTTGGGGCGATTTTCAGAGAGAATTCACGGGAAAACTTGAGGTAAGTCACTTGTGATCATTGTTAGTCAATAATATTGGATTATCATTGAGTATTTCGATTAGATTACATATTATTTTAGGTAAAATTAGAGGATTTGGGCCTAGGAATTTCAAAATAAGTATTTGAGATTTAGAGGTCGAGTTCATGTCGAAATTTGGTAAAAATTAGTATGGTTGGACTCGTGGTTGAATGGACGTTCATATTTTGTAACTTTTGTCGAGTTCTGAGACATGGGCCCCACAGGCAATTTTTGAGTTAAATTTCGAAGTTTTGTTGGAAAATTTGTATTTTTATATGGAATTTATTCCTATAATTTGTATTGACTGAATCGAATTAATTGTGACTAGATTCGAGACGATCGGATTCGAAAAAACTAGGGAAAGGCATTCTTATTGTTTGATTGAGCTTAGCTTGAGGTAAGTGTCTGGTCTAACCCTGTGCGGGGGAAATCCCCGTAGGATTTTGATATTGTTGTAACATTTTGTGATATGTGAGCTCCGTGTACATGGGCTAAATATGGAAATATCGGTTCTTGTTGAGTATTCTTCTTTTAAATTCTTTAACTGAGTTGCTTTAGTATATGTAGTGATCATGTTTAATCTAGTATCACATGTCTACATGCCCTAACTCTTACTTGCAATATGTGCAACATGCTTAGCTGAATTACCTGCTTATTTGATTTGATTTTAATCTTTAACTGTGAGATTCTTGCTGTAAATTCATTGTTTCCTTCGGATATATGTTGCATATTTACTTTGGGACTACGAGGCGGTTCCTCGGTAGATCCCCCTGTACTATATATTTACTTTTGGGACTACAAGGCGGTTCCTCGAGAGATCCCCCTATACTGCATATTTACTTTTGGGACTACGAGGTGGTTCCTTGGGAGATCCCCCTGTGCTACATATTTACTTTTGCGACTACGAGGCAGTTCCTCGGGAGATCCCCCTGCACTGTATATTTACTTTTGAGAATACGAGGCGGTACCTCGGGAGCACCCCTGTTGTTTACCTCTATTTGTTGTGTTGTTCACTTCTCAGTCATTTTGTTATATTATTATATCCTCTGTCTTACTTTTCTATTATTTTCAGTAGGGCCTGACCTAACCTCGTCACTACTCTACCGAGGTTAGGCTTGGCACTTACTGGGTACAGCTGTGGTGTACTCATACTACGCTTCTGCACATACTTTTATGCAGATCCAGGTACATCCTACCAGTCCATACATCAGTGAGCTACTTGTGTACGAAGACTTTGAGGTATATCTTCCAGTGTCCGTATACCTCGGAGTCCCCCTCTATCCTTATCATGTTGTTTTCCTTATTTTAGTAGACTATAATGTATAGAGACATTAGTAGTTCTCTTAGAAACTTGTGACTTGTTTCTACCGGATTTTGGGAGATTGTAGTTCTTTGACTTGCAGTTTTTATTTATTACAAGTATTGAGGTTTGAGTTTTAGACTCTTATTATGTTATTCTGAAATTTGTTAGGCTTACCTACTTTTAGAGACTAGGTTCCGTCACGACATCCTACGGAGGGTGAATTGGCGTCATGACAAGTTGGTATCAGAGCTCCAGGTTCATCTGTGTTATGAGTCACAAACAGGTTTAGTAGAGTCTCGCGTATCAGTACGGAGACGTCTGTACTAATCTTCAGGGAGGCTATGGAACTGTTAGGAAAATGTTCACTTCTTTGACTCCTTATCGTGCACATTTGTTGACTTCGAAATTCTAAATTCTTGACTTCGAAAAGGTTTAAATGGATAAAACCAAGTAATGGTTCAAAACCACAATTCTACTAGTGTGTGTGCCAAGATCTGGTGTCACAAGTATATGAGCATCTAGTAGATTATACAAACTTCTAACCACTGTCCGAATATGAAATTGACAGAATACAAAAATACAAAAGAGAAAGAGACTCTAGGGCTGCAGAACGACTCAGGAAGCAGCTCACCACTAGGCCTTGGGATATCGGGGTACGCGCCAGAAGGACCACCTGAAGCATTTGTCTCAGATCCTGCACAAAAAAAGTGTAGCAAGTGTAGCATGAGTACGTAAACAACGTGTACCCAGTAAGTATCAAGTCTAATCTCGAAGAAGTAGTGACGAGAGTCGACTTCGATACTCACTATGGGTTAATAATATAAAAACAAAGATAATTAAATAAACATGGTTTATGTGAATATCAATAATTCCCTTAACAAGCAGAAATAAATAATTCGTTCATAATTTAATAATTTCCAATAAATCGCTTATCTTCAAAAGCTGCAATAAAAAGTGAAAGCATCGTAGCCGAGGTTGTACGACCAGATCCACAGATGCATCTATCTATTGCTGAGGCATTCGGCCCGCTCCATAAGAAGAAAAGGATATTTTATAAGCATTTGACTTAAATATTATTAATGATTTATATCCAAGGTAATACAAATTTCATTAACTAGTTGTTAAGATTTCTCTAACAAGTTCTAATATAATTTAGGCATTTTAATTTAACAAGTATAGTGTAAAATTCTAAATAGTTCATGAATTGGGTCCTAACACTACATGGACAATAGCATAATAGTAGCTACGCGCGGACTCTCGCCACCTCGTACGTACATATACCCCACAATTTAAAATAAATATTTATTTGAAACACCTATGGGGTAAATTCTCTTTTACAAGGTTAGACAAGAGACTTATCTCGTCTCAAAGTTCACTTCCCAATCACAGTTCCGCGTTAAAGCCTCAATTGGTGCCGAAAAATCCGAAACTAGCCAAATGTTATATAATTTAATCAACAAATACTCAAAACTTCATAATTTATCTATTAGAATAATTACCCAACCCAAATTGGTAATATTCCTAAAATTTATCCCGGGCCCACATGCCCGGATTCTGAAAATGTTGGGAGGAAATCGTCATCCATAACCTCAAGAACTCAAATATATAATTTTCATCGCCTTTCATAATCATTTTCGTGGTTAAAATCTCATTCTTATCAAAACCTAAGTTTTTCATCTAAACCCTTAATTTTCATAATTTACGTGTTATAATCTACCCATAATCTTTGTATTTAACTCATAATAGGTAGAATTAACTTACCTCCAAGTTGCTAGGTGAACACCCCTCTCAAGAAGCTCCAAAATCGCCCAAGAATGGAGAAAATGGGCTAAAAAATGGCTGAGACCCGTTTTTAAGACATTTCTTCCGGCACAGTAAAATCCTTCTTCGCGAACGCGGTAAGTGCCTCGTGCTCACGAAGGCCAAATTCCCCAGGCCCTGAAACTGCCCTTCGCGAATAAGACAGGGTTCTCGCGAACGCGAAGGTTTACTTGGCCTACCCTTCACGAACGCGTGAGCTCCTTCGCGAACGCGTAGGCCTGGGATCCCCAAGCTCCGCGAACGCGACCCCCTTCCCACGAACATGAAGGCTAAACTGCCCAGTTCCCAAATCCTTCATCACGAACGCGAGCGTCCTTCCGTGTTCGCGAAGAAGGAAACCAGAACTCAAAAATTTAGTTTTTCCAACATTCCTCCGGGCGGTCTGAAACTCACCCGAGCCACTCGAGACCCCGTCCAAATGCAACAACAAGTTTGTCAATATAATACAGACCTACTCGAACTCTCGAAATGCGTAAATCAACAACGAAACCAAGAATCGCACCCCAAAACTGAATTGAATCAAAATATGAACTTCAAGTTTCCAATTTGCCCTGAACGCGCCGAATAATACTTAGACTACTCGGAATGACACCAAATTTTCGTGCAAGTCTTAAATAACCATACGAAACTATTCCCAGGCTACGAATTCCAAACAGACCTCAATTACTCCAAAAACTACTCCAAACCAAATTTAAAGAACTTTAAAACCTTTAAAGGGCCAACTTTCACTGTTAGGCTCCGAAACGCTCCCTGGTCATCCATAACCCGATCCGAACATATGCCCTAGTCCAAATTCATCATATATTGGAACCGTGAATGAAGTGTGCTGACTTGGTCAACCTGTCGACAATGACCCAAACTGCATCAAACTTTCGCAAGGTCCGCGACAGCCCAACTACGAAGTCCGTAGTAATGCGCTCCTATTTCCATTCCAGTATAGTCATCTGCTGAAATAGGCCACCTGGCTTCTGGTGCTCATACTTAACTTGCTGGCAATTTAGGCATCTAGCTACATACTTAACTATGTCTTTCTTCATCCGCCGCCACCAATAATGCTGCCTCAGGTCACGATACATCTTCGTAGCACCTGAATGAATATAATACCGAGAACTGTGTGCTTCTTCTAGGATCTTTTCCCTCAGCCCATCCATATTAGGAACACATAGACGACCCTGGCGTCGCAGAGCACCATCTTTATCGATAGTAACCTCCTTAGCACCACCCCGTAGTACCGTCTCTCGAAGAACCAACAAGTGTGGATCATCAAACTGTCGAGCCTTGATCCGCTCAAATAGTGAAGACTGGGCAACAACATATGCAAGAACTCGACTGGGATCTGAAATATCTAGTCTTACAAGTCTGTTAGCCAAGGACTAAATCTCCAAAGCTAATGGCCTCTCCTCTGCTGAAATGAATGCCAAAATACCCATACTCTCCGCCTTTCTGCTAAAGGCGTCTGCAACTACGTTTGCTTTTCCCGGATGATAAAGGATAGTAATATCATAATCTTTTAGTAACTCAAGCCACTTGCGCTGCCTCAAATTTAGATTCCTTTGCTTGAACAAATGTTGTAAGCTGTGATGATCGGTGTAAACCTCACAGGACACTCTATAAAGATAATGCCTCCAAATTTTTAGAGCGTGAACAATCGCAGCCAACTCCAAATCATGCACCAGATAATTCTTCTCGTGGGGCTTCAGCTGACGCGAAGCATATGCAATAACTCGCCCCTCCTGACCCCTCCCAATCCCCGTCCTTCTATGTGAACGCGAGAAGGCCTTCAGGAAAGCGTTGGCCTGGGATCCCCAAGCTTCGCAAATGCGACCCCCTTCCCACGAACGCGCAGGGTAAACTGCCCAGCTCCCCAAATCCTTCCTCGCGAACGCGAGCGTCCTTCCGCGTTCGCGAAGAAGGAAACCAGAACTGGAAAATCTGGTTTTTTCAACATTGCTCCGTGCGGTCCGAAAACTTACCCTGAGCCACTCGGGACCCTGGACAAATGCAACAACAAGTCTATAAACATAATACGGACCTGCTAGAACTCTCGAAATACGTAAATTAACAATGAAACCAATAATCGCACCCCAAAACCGAATTGAATCAAAATATGAACTTCAAGTTTCTAATTTTCTCCGAACGCGCCGAATAATACTTAGACTACTAGGAATGACACCAAATTTTGCGTGCAAGACGTAAATCACCATACGGAACTATTTTCAGGCTCCGGATTCTAAACGGACCTCAATTAATCTAAAACCTACTCCAAACCAAATTTAAAGAACTTTAAAACCTTCAAAGAGCTAACTTTCACTATTAGGCACCGAAACGCTCCTGGTTAATCGAAAACCAGATCCGAACATACGCCCAAGTCCAAAAGCATTATACAAACCTATTGAAACCGTCAAATCCCATTTCTGAGGTCGTTTACTCAAAATGTTGACCGAAGTCAAACTTACCCATTTTTAAGGCCAACTAAGGAACCAAGTGTTCCGACTTCAACCCGAACCCTTCTAATTCCTGAACTAAACATCCCCTCAAGTCATAAAATAATAAAAGCACATATGGGGAGTCTTATGTAGGGGAACGGGGTTCTAGATGGCAAAATGACCGGTTGGGTCGTTACATTCTCCACTTCTTAGACAAACATTCGTCCTCGAACGAGTTTAGAATCATACCTAGAGTGCTGAATAAGTGTGGATATCTGTTCTGCATGTCCTCCTCAGTTTCCCAAGTTGCCTCCTCGATTGGTTGGCCCCTCCACTGAACTTTTACCACAGAAATATTCTTGGACCTCAACTGGCGAACCTGCCATCAACAATGGCAACCAGTTCCTCTTCATAACCCAAGCTCTCATCTAGCTGAACTGTGCTGAAGTCTAACACATGTGACAGGTCAGCATGATACCTTCGGAGCATAGATACATGGAAAACCGGATGAACTCCCGATAGACTGGGAGGCAAATCAAGTTCGTAAGCAACCTCCCCAACTCGTCTCAACACCTCAAATGGGCCTATAAACCTTTGGGCTCAACTTGCCCTTCTTCCCGAATCTCATGATTTCCTTAATCGGCGAAACCTTCAAGAGAACTTTCTCACCCACCATAAATGATAAATCACGCGCTTTCTGATCCATGTAACTCTTCTGTCTAGACTATGCTGTACGAAGTCGCTCCTGAATCAACTTTACCTTGTCCAAGGCATCCTTCACCAAATCAGTATCATACAACTTAGCCTCACCGGGCTCAAAGCATCCGATGGGCGAATGACATGGCCGACCATATAAAGCCTCAAATGGAGCCATCTCGATGCTGGATTGGTAACTGTTATTATAAGCAAACTCGGCCAAAGGAAAGAAACGATCCCACTGACCTCCGAAGTCAATCACACATGCTCTAAGCATGTCCTCCAAAATCTAAATTGTCCGCTCTAACTGCCTATCGGTCTGTGGGTGGAAAGCTGTGCTGAGCTCTACACGGGTCCCCAACTCACTCTGTACTGCTCTCCAAAAAGTGAAGTAAACTGAGGGCCTCTATCTGATATGATAGAAATTGGCACACCATGCAACCGAACTATCTCCTGAATATAAATCTGGGCCAACCTCTCTGAAGTATACGTAGTCACAACCGGAATGAAGTGTGCCGACTTGGTCAACCTGTCGACAATTACCCAAACTACATCAAACTTTTGCAAGGTCTGCGGCAGCCCAACTACGAAGTCCGTAGTAATGCGCTCCTATTTCCACTCCGGTATAGTCATCTGCTGAAGTAGGCCACCTGGCCTCTGGTGCTCATACTTAACTTGCTGGCAATTTAGGGACCTAGCTACATACTCAACTATATCTTTCTACATACTCAACTAGATGACCCTGGAGTTGCAGAGCACCATCTTCACCGATAGTAACCTCTTTGGCACCACACCGTAGTACCGTCTTTAGGAGAACCAACAAGTGTGGATCATCAAACTGTCGAGCCTTGATCCGCTCAAATAGTGAAGACTGGGCAACAACATATACAAGAACTCGACTGGGCTCTGAAATATCCAATATTACAAGTCTGTTAGAGAAGGACTAAATCTCCAAAGCTAATGGCCTCTCCTCTGCTGAAATGAAGGCCAAACTACCCATACTCTCCGCCTTTCTGCTAAAGGCATCTGCAACTACGTTTGCTTTGCCCGGATGATAAAGGATAGTAATATCATAATCTTTTAGTAACTCAAGCCACTTGCGCTGCCTCAAATTTAGATTCCTTTGCTTGAACAAATATTGTAAGCTGTGATGATCTGTGTAAACCTCACAGGACACTCCATAAAGATAATGCCTTCAAATTGTTAGAGCGTGAACAATCGTAGCTAACTCCAAATCATGCACCAGATAATTCTTTTCATGGGGCTTCAGCTGACGCGAAGCATATGCAATAACTCGCCCCTCCTGCATCAATACACAACCCAGGACAACGCGTGAAGCGCCGTAATACACTGTATACATCCCCGAATCGGAAGGAAACACTAATACCGGTGCTGAAGTCAATACTGTCTTGAGCTTTTGAAAGCTCACCTCACAATGATCGGACCATCGGAATGGAGTACCCTTCTGGGTCAATTTGGTCAAAGGTGTTGCAATTAATGAAAAGCCCTCAACAAATCGATGATAATAACCTACTAACCCCAGAAAACTCCTGATATCAGTCGCCGAGGTGGGACGATGCCAATTCTAAACTACCTCGATCATTTTAGGATCAACGTTAACACCCTCGCCCGATACAATATTTCTACAGAATCTAGCCAAAATTCACACTTGGAGAACTTAGCATATAGCTTTTGTTCCTGCAAAGTCTGAAGAACCACTCTCAAATGTTGCTCGTGCTCCTCTATACTACGTGAGTAGATCAAGATGTCATCGATGAAGACAATGACAAACGAATCAATATATGGCCTGAACACCCGGTTCATCAAATCCATAAATGTTGTCGGGGCGTTAGTCAAACCCAAGGACACTACCAGAAACTCATAATGGCCATACTTAGTCCGGAAAGCAGTCTTCGCAACATTCGAATCTCGAATCTTCAACCGATGGTACCCCGATCTCAAGTCGATCTTAGAGAACACCCTAGCACCCTGCAACTGGTCAAACAAATCATAAATACGTGGCAACGGGTACTTGTTCTTAATGGTAACTTTGTTCAATTGGCGATAATCAATACACATCCGCATAGTCCCATCCTTCTTCTTCACAAATAATACCGGTGCGCCCCAAGGCGACACACTCGGCCTGACGAACCCCTTTGATAACAACTCCTCAAGTTGTTCCTTCAAATCCTTCAACTCTTTTGGATCCACACGGTATGGTGGGATATATATAGGCTGGGTACCTGGAGCCAAATCAATATCACGATTTGGTGGCATTCCTAGAAGGTCAGAAGGAAACATATCGGAGAACTCCCGGACTACGGGCACTGAATCAATCGCTGGAGTCTCTGCAGTAGTGTCCCGAACGTAGGATAAATAAGCCAAACAACCCTTCTCAACCATGTGTCGAGCCTTCAGAAAGGAAACAACCCGACTAGATACACTGACAGACGAACCCTTCCATTCCAATATAGGCAACTCTGGCATCGCTAAGGTAACAGTCTTGGCATGGCAATCTAGGATGGCATGATATGGAGATAACCAATCCATGCCCAGGATGATCTCAAAGTCGGCCATATCAAGAAGCAGAAGATCTGCCCTAGTTTCGTAACCACAGAATATAACAATGTAGGACCGGTAGATCCGATCCACAATAATAGAATCGCTCATAAGAGTGGACACATAAACATGAGTACCCAAAGACTCACGAGAAACATCCAGGAAATGAGAAAACACAGATGACACATATGAATACGTAGACCCTAGATCAAATAATACTGAGGAATCTCTACCTCAGATAGAAATAATACCTGTGATCATTGCATCTGAGGCCACTACATCTGGTTTGGCCAAAAAACATAGAACCGAGTTGGAGCTCCACCTTACTGGCCTCTACCTGGCTGGCCTCCACCTCTAGGATGGCCCTTACCCACTTGCCCTCTGCCCCTGGGCGGCCGGACGACCGGTGGAGAAACTAGTGATTTAATCATAGGCTGCCGACCCTGCTGCACTGCCCTAGCCCGAAGCCTGGGGCAGAACCTCCGCACATGACTGAGATCTCTGCACTCGAAATAACCTCTCGGTACGGTGGGCTGTTGACTTGAAGTCTGGCCTTGATGACCTGAACACCCACTAGAGAAACCCTGAATAGCTGGTGGGCGGTAAGAACTCTCTGGCATAGCACTGAAATAAGGTCGCACTGGAGCACCCCGAGGAGACGGTTGTGCTAGGTATGGGGGCCTTCTAGACTGACCTCTCACGAACTGACCTCTGCTCCCAGTCGGGGCACCTCAGAACTCTCTAGTATATCGAAACTGCTTGTATCTCATAGCCTGCTCTAGGCTACGCTGACGCACCCTCAATCCTTCGGTCTATCTCCACAACCAGCTCATAAGAAGTCCCCATCTCAACCTCTTGGGCCATAGTGTCCTGAATACCAGTGTGCAAACCCGCAACAAGCCTCCGTACTCTCTCTGCATCAGTAGGTAATATCATAAGTGCATGGCGAGACAACTCAGAGAACTTCGCCTCATAAACAGTCACTGACATCTGACCCTGCTGGAGCTGCTCAAACTAAAACCGCAACTCTTCCCTCTGGGAGGGTGGAATATACCTATCCATGATGATACGGGTGAACCTGTCCCAAGTCATGCGAGGAGAATCTGCTGGTCTGCCAAGAATATAGGACTGCCACCATCTACGGGCCCTTCCTTCCAGCTGAAAGGTAGCAAAATCTACCCCATGGGACTCCAATATCATCATGTTGTGCAGTCTGTCCCTGCACCGATCAACGAAGTCTTGGGGATCCTCATGCCGCTCACCCCCAAAGACAGGAGGATGTAGCCTGGTCCATCTGTCCAATAGCTTCTGCGGCTCACCAGCCGCAGCTGGTCTGGGCTCAAGGGTAGCTGCTACCACTGGCTGGGCTCCGCCTATGGGTAGTGCACCCTGGGTCTGATATACCGCAGTTGCATGCCCATGAGCCCGTGCGGTAGGGGTCTCTGCTCCCCCTTCCGCCTGAGATGTGGCTTGGTCTGCCGGAAATAAACTGGCCTGAGTCATAGTATCCATGAACCGCAGCATACGGTCCATGACCTCCTGAAATCCCAAGTGCGGACGTGAAATCCACCTAGGCTGGCTCTGCTGCAGGCACCTCGCCCTGCTCCTCAACAATAGGATCCTCTACTGGACCCACTAGTAGCATAGCTGGAGTAACCTTGGGACGTCCTTGTCCCCTACCACGGGCTGGAGCCCTCCCTCGGCCTCTAATAACAGGGGGATCAGCTCTTCCCTGATCTGGAACCTCTATAGAGCGCGTTCTCACCATCTGTGAGAGAATAAGAGAGAGAGATACTTAGTACTACATCAACTGTACGATAAGAGATGAAGAAAGGTAGTTTCCTAACACCCTATAGCCCCTCGAAGATAAATACAGACGTCTCCGTACCAATCTGCAAGACTCCATTAGGCCTGCTCATAACTTGTGAGACCTACGTGAACCAAGTGCTCTGACACCATGTTGTCACGACCCGATTTCACCTATAGGTCATGATGGCACCCAAACATCACCGCTAGGTAAGCCAACTAGTGAATTAAACATGCACTTCTTCTTTTAATAAGTTTTCGAGTAATTAAACTTTCCTCATTTGCAAGATTTAAGAAGATAAAAGGTTTAAATGGATAAAACCAAGTAATGGTTCAAAACCACAATTCTACTAGTGTGTGTGTGCCAAGACCTGGTGTCATAAGTATATGAGCATCTAGTAGATTATATAAATTTCTAACCACTGTCTGAATATGAAATTGACAGAATACAAAAATATAAAAGAGAGAGAGAGACTCTAGGGCTGCAGAATGACTAAGGATGCAGCTCACCACTAGGCCTCGGAATATCGGGGGTACGCGCCGGAAGGACCACCCGAATCACCTGTCTCAGATCCTGCACAAAAAAAGGGCAGCAAGTGTAGCATGAGTACGTAAACAATGTGTACCCAGTAAGTATCAAGTCTAATCTCGAAGAAGTAGTGACTAGAGGTCGACTTCGACACTCACTATGGGTTAATAATATAAAGACAAAGATATTTAAATAAACATAGTTTATGTGAATATCAATAATTCCCTTAACAAGCAAAATAAATAATTCTTTCATAATTTAATAATTTCCAATAAATCGCTTATCTTCACAAGCTGCAATAAAATGTCAAAGCATCGTGAAATTGTTATTATTAAGCATGATTTATGCCGAGGTCGTACGGCCCGATTCAGAGTGACGTGTACACTGCCGAGGGACGTGCGGCACGATCAATAGATGCATCTATCTACTGCCGAGGCGTTCGGCCCACTCCACAAGAAGAGAAGGATATTTTATAAGCATTTGACTTAAACATTATTAATGATTTATATCCAAGGTAATACAAATTTCATTAACTACTTTTTAAAATTTCTTTAACAAGTTCTAATATAATTTAGGCATTTTAATTTAACAAGTATAGTGCAAAATTCCAAATAGTTCATGAATTGGGTCCTAACACTACCCGAACAATAGCATAATAGTAGCTACGCACGGACTCTCGTCACCTCGTACGTACGTAGCCCCCACAATTTGAAACAAATATTTATTTGAAATACCTATGGGGTAAATTCCCTCTTACAAGGTTAGACAAGAGACTTACCTCGTCTCAAAGTTCACTTCCCAATCACAATTCTGCGTTAAAGCCTCAATTGTTGCCGAAAAATCCGAAACTAGCCAAATGTTATATAATTTAATCAATAAATACTCAAAGTTTCATAATTTATCTATTAGAGTAATTACCCAACCCATAAAGGTAAAATTTCTAAAATTCACTCCGGGCCCATGTGCCCGTATTCCGAAAATGTTCGGAGGAAATTATCACCCATAACCTCAAGAACTCAAATATATAATTTTCATTCCATTCCATAATTATTTTCGTAGTTAAAATCTCATTTTTATCAAAACCTAAGTTTTTCATCTAAACCCTTGATTTCCATAATTTACGTGTTATAATCTACCCATAATCTATGTATTTAACTCATAATAGGTAGAATTAACTTACATCCAAGTTGCTAGGTGAACGCCCCTCTCAAGAAGCTCCAAAATCGCCCAAGAATGGAAAAAATGGGCTCAAAAATGGCTGAGCCCCGTTTTTAAGACATTCTGTCCGGCACAGTAAAATCCTTCTTCGGGAACGCGGTAAGTGCCTCGCGTTTGCGAAGGCAAAATTTCCCAGGCCCTAAAACTTCCCTTCGCGAACGCGAAGGCTTACTTGGCCTACCCTTCGCGAATGCAAAGGATAAAATATGCTGACCCCTCCCATGCCCTGTCCTTCTATGCGAACGCGAGAAGGCCTTCGCGAACGCGTAGGCCTGGGATCCCCAAGCTTCGTGAGCGCGACCCCCCTCCAACAAATGCGAAGGGTAAACTGCCCAGCTCCCCAAATCCTTCACCGCGAATGCGAGAGTCCTTCCACGTTTGCGAAGAAGAAAACCAGAACTGGAAAATCTGGTTTTTCCAACATTACTCCGGGCGGTCCGAAACTCACCTCGAGCCACTCGAGACCCCGTCCAAATGCAAAAACAAGTTTATAAACATAATACGCACCTGCTCGAACTCTCGAAATGTGTAAATCAACAATGAAACCAAGAATCGCACGCCAAAACCGAATTGAATCAAAATATGAACTTCAAGTTTTCAATTTTCTCCGAACGCGCCGAATAATACTTAGACTACTCGGAATGACACCTAATTTTTGTGTGCAAGACTTAAATCATCATACGGAACTATTCCCAGGTTCCGAATCCCAAACAGACCTCAATTACTCCAAAACCTACTCCAAACCAAATTTAAAGAACTTTAAAACCTTCAAAGAGTCAACTTTCACTATTAGGCACTGAAACGCTCCCGGGTCATCCAAAATCCGATCCGAACATACGCCCAAGTCCAAAATCATCATACGAACCTATTGGAATTATCAAATCCCGATTCCGAGGTAGTTTAGTCAAAATATTGACCGAAGAAAAACTTATCCCTTTTTAAGGCCAACTAAGGAACCAAGTGTTTCGACTTCAACCCGAACCCTTCCAATTCCTAAATTAACCATCCCTGCAAGTCATAAAACAGTAAAAGTACATGCGGGGAGTCTTATGTATGGGAACGAGATTCTAGATGGCAAAACGACCAGTTGGATCGTTACAATTCACTAGAATCTCAAGGTATATTTTATTTTATTAGGCTTACCGATGAAAAACATAATCATGGCAAAGAAAAAAAAGAACAAGATGAAGCCAATCTCTACATACAATCAAGTTTATAAACTTAGAGGAATCACTTTAAAGTAACAAAGAAGAAATACTAAGAGCCTGTTTGGACATAAGAAATTTTTCTCTTTTTTTCAAAAAAATTTCACTTTTTTCGAAATCAGCATTTGTTCATAAAATTTTCAATTTTCACTTGAAGATGCATTTTGGAATTTTTTGAAATTTTGAAAAACTCCAAAAAGTTATTTTTTTAAATTTTCACTCAGATTACTCACAAAATTTCAAAAACAACTCAAAATTATATTCATGTCCAAACACAACTCTAATTTTTAAATACCATTTTCACTTGAAATATGTTTTCACTTTTTTTTAAAATTTTACAATTATTATGTCCAAACGCCCACTAAGGCTCTTAGAGAACCGTACACTCTGCATCTGCTATGTATTAATTACTTTTGTATGATTTTGCTTATGCTATTTCTCATAAAAATCTATGTGTGTGCAAGGAACTGATCAAATTTTGTATTTGTGTTTAATATTTATTAAATATGTATAAAGTATCTTTTCAAAATCATGTAAACAAAACAAATTCAATAAGAACCATAAACTAAAAATCCCCACTTTCGCTCAGTGTGTGCAATTATTTCTGTGTTTGAAACAGAACTAAAAGAGCTTTAACGTGGATTCATTGTTTTTCCCTTTTTGTTCAATAACAAAAAATAGTAAAAGTTCATTTAACTAGATATTGGCTTATAAATAAAATACACATTGAATATATGACAGAAGAATTTTTTAAGAGCAATATTATCATGGTAATATATTTTTTTAACAATTCGCGCGTCGCACGAGTACGATATTTTAGTAATTCTCTAACATAAACAATGGCAACTCCTAATATTGCGCTTCGACAAGTTAATTAAGGAGCGGAAGGGGAATTTGTCAAAAATACTCTTGCAGTATAGTTGGAAAATTAGAATTTGTATAAAAACTAGGAGAAACAATTGGAAGGGCTGACTGACAAAAAACTGAAAATGATTGAGCAGCAAGTGGAAATGGCAGATTCCCACGCGGTTTGACGCTTCACGCACCACCGCCAAAGTTGACACGTGGCATGTGTTTTTGCCTTCCGAATTCAACGAAGCCTCTTAGCAATTCTTCGATTTATATATATATATATATATATATATATGTATGCTGAGGTCATGTTAATTTTTCTATGTTTTCCTCGAGCCTGTTTGGACATAAGAAATTTTTTATTTTTTTTCAAAAAAATTTAACTTTATTTCGAAATCATTGTTTGTTCATAAAATTTTCAATTTTCACTTGAAGAGAAAATTTAAAAATCTCTAAAAAACTGTTTTTTAAAATTATCACTCAAATCACTCACAAAACTTCAAAAACAACCCAAAATTATATTAATGTCCAAACACAACTCTAAATTTCAAATACTATTTTTACTTGAAAAAGTTTTCTCCGTATTTTGGAATTTTACAATTCTTATATCCAAACGCCCACTTAAACTCTTAATTAATAATTTTTCAAATTTTTGGAAAGTGATTTAAAACAAAAACATCACCTTGACTATTGGCTATTGGAGAATAGCACGCTTAATTAAATTTATGTTCACTATTATCACCAAAAGCTCTTGCTTGATTTTCCTCTACGTTGAGTTAAATAGCGTCTTTACGAGATGATATATATCTTACTTTTTGCATAAAATTATAGTTTTTACTCTCCTATTTTATTTTATTTTTTTTTAATTATTAGGCAGTAATAGAACTTAAGTAATGACAAATATCAGAAATCGAATCGAGATCAAAAGAATGATTGAATTCCATATTTTAAATCCCCCGACGAAATTAAGAAAAATGTTGTTCGAATTTCACATAACCGGTAAAGTCAGAACTTAGGAGAATTTTACTTGAATTTATCATCGGCTCATAAAAGTAATTACTTTATCTCTCAAATCCACACATATACAATGATACATTACTAATACATAGCAGCTTTCAGCTAAATATATTAATCAAAGCTAAAACCATCATGTTTCCCTCTTTAGTTAATTGGTGGATTATTTATATTGCAAATCACCGTTTATCATACCTCTATGGCATTTACATATTATTAATTGCCGCATCAAATTTGTTTTTTGTTTTTTTGGTTAAATTTCAACTTCAAGTCTTATTTCTGAACACAAAAACTAATTAAGGGAGGCAAAAAATTAAAGGAATTTTATTTGGGTATTTCTTTAAAGTAATTATATATATCAACTAATTTTGTTCCCTATAGCAAAAGTGTCATCTAACCCTAAGCTTTCGATGTCAAGTTGTTTAGGTGCTGTTAGTTTGGTACGATAGTGTCTAGAACCAAAGATTACAGGAAGAAGAATCTTAGTTCAACTCGTAGTATTTTTTTATTATTTGTTGTTGGTGGCCTTTCTCAATATTTTCTGAACCCTTACCGAATAGTAGTAATCCATACTAATTTATATTTTGCTCCCCATACAATAATAAAATTGATAATATTTCATAGACCAATAAGCCAAACGTTTATAGTGAATTTGGTGAGGTTCTATTTGATGTAGATCTAGAATTATAAACTGGTGAAGTGGAAATTTTCTACATGCTGCATTCTTGTTTGACCATAAGTACAAGTATATTATATGCATTTATTTTTTTTAAAATTAAATATACATATTTCGAGTTGAAAGCGATAATGCACTTAAATTAGCTGCCAATAATATATAATGGATTAGCCATAGGTGAGGTTTCAGCGGGGAAGGATTAATTAAGGTAGTAGTGATTAGGGGATCAGTTTCTTGAGCTGTGATTATCATTTGGCCTGCTGATTTCAATTGATAGTCAAATATAATAATTAGGGGAAAAGTATGCTTCTAATCAAAGAATCAGGTAATAAGTCCGTTTTATTATGAGCACAACTAGAAGAAAAAGCTTTGACCTTTGAGTGATATGCAAGTTACGACCACCTTAATCAACGAACAAAACAAAACTGCTACTCATTTTGTCGTGTACAGTCCAGAGAGCCCAATCTTCTTGCTGGGAAGTGAGAAGTGTAGGCAAAATTTCAAGAAACAGAATGGCATTTTTTCATTGACAAGAATAGCAAATTAACATGGCAAAAACAACAAAGTTTTACCCAATTGGCTTTTTGTCTCAAGGTGAACCCAAGAGCACCAGTATTTGGAAGATCAAGGGTACGTTTGTACGAAGGAAAATATTTTCTAATTTTTTCATGTTTGGTTGGTTTAAATGTTTCGAAAATATTTTCTTTCATGTCAAAAGAAGGGAAAATATTTTCCAAAACTCTTTTTCAACCATCTCCATCATGATGTAGAAACGTATTTTCTTTCATTTCAACCCAAATGAGTACTTTCTTTTCATGATATAGAAAAAGTATTTTCTTTCATTTTAACAAACTAAGTATTTTCTTTTCCTGATTTAGAAAAAAATTCTTTCTTTTTAACAAAATGAGTACTTTCTTTTCGTGATATATAAAAAATATTTTCTTTCATTTCAACAAAACGAATACTTTCTTTTCATGAGGTAGGAAAAATATTTTCTTTCATTTCAACAAAATGATTAATTTCTTTTCACGTTGTAGAAAAGATACTTTACTTTTCAACAAAAAAAAGTATTTTCTTCTTGAAAAAATGCATAAGTAGCCCCAACCTATGGCTGAAGTCCCAATACACACATTTTCTTTTAGGGTGTCTTATTACCTTCTTGAACTATTTTAAAACAGAATTGTTACACCTTTGAAAGGCCACAATCACATTATATGTTGATCGTTGAAGCCATGCAACAACAACAACAACAACCCAGTATAATCCCATTAGTGGGGTCTGGGGAGGGTAGTGTGTACGCAAACCTTACCCCTACCCTGGGGTAGAGAGGCTGTTTCCAAATGACCCTCGGCATCCTTCCCTCCAAGAACTCCCCACCTTGCTCTTGGGGTGACTCGAACTCACAACCTCTTGGTTGGAAGTGGAGGGTGCTTACCATCAGAGCAACCCACCTTGTCAATCGTTGAAGCCATGCGGTAGGGGTATTTCATTAGGATTTATTTTTTTATCTTTTCTTATTCTATCCCTTGTTTTTTGCTTTTATTATTCTATTCTTTTTTCTGTCTTTTTCTTTCCCTTCTCTTCTTCCAATTATGTACCTTCTTCCCAAAACATGACCACCCCCACTCCCACAAACTTCTTTTCAGATTTTCTTTTTTATGTAATTTTTCTTTTTTATTTATCAAATCTAAATTTGTTATTTAGTTTGTGGTTATGCAACAAGAATATAATCATAATGGTGGGATCTGCTGTTAATATGACGGACCCGCTGATGATATTTCTGCAAAATTCAGTCAGAAAAAATGGATTTCGATGGTCGAAAAATTTTTCGCCGAGGGAATTTTTTCACAGCCTGGTTATTTTTCTTGCAAATTTATGGACCGATAATAGAAAAATTTTCTACAACCCCGAATCCTTCATAGATTTGTTTAGTTCTCAAATCATTTAAAATGAATCTGCAATTACTGAGTTGTTTAAATAATTTTTGTCTTCTTGAAAAGCTAGTTACACTATCTTCAGCGTGGTGCTTCAATGGTGTTTCAGTGGCTTACTGTTGATTTTGAAATTGGGTGTAAGGTAGCCTCTTGGTGGATTATGGCAGCAGGGGTTTCTATATACAACTTGTGGCAGTGGCGGAGAAATTTGGGAGTTGCGACGCGATGGTTGCATCGGCCACGTTGCTAGTCGGGTAGAGAAAGAAAAGAAATTAAAAAAGAGATAGAAATAGAAAAGAAAGAAAAACTAAAAAGTTGTACTACATATATATTTAATAAAAGGCATATATAGTTATCGAGCTCAAATTTTAACATTGCTTTTGTGTAAAAAAGTAAAGTACCACGTTAGTTCCTTTGGGTTTGTGTGAAAATAGTTAAATTCTTGAAGAAAATAGAGTCTCGGAGGGGGAGGGGGAGGGGAGCGAAGGAGTATAGGAAACATGAGGATTTTGGGGAAGGTGAGTTGAGGAGAGTAGCATAAAAAATTATTTTCTTAAAAATATTTTATACTCTCTAACCAAACCCTAGAAAATATTTTTCAGAAAAAGTTTTTTCACTCACCAACCAAACAAAGGAGAATAAGCGATAAAACCACTCATTTTCCATGAAAACATTTTTCAGAAAAAAAAATTTCACATTTTCCAAGAAAAAATTTTCCATGAAAAACATTTTCCTTCGTACCAAACACACCCCAAAAGTTGAATTTTTAAAACTCAAGGAAATGTGCTTTTTAGAATAAATTATGCAACTTTCATATCAAGTGTTTTAGTACTAGCATTACTAGAAATTCGGTCAAAACCGACCGAAGTCGGTCGATTTTTTAAAATATATATATATTTTTTTTAAACTAAACCGACCGACTTCGGTCGGTTATTTTTGGCGCAAAAATGCGAAAAACTATTTTAGCATCCCGCGAAATTTATTTTCGGTCGTTTTTTTATATAAAATAAATTAAGATTAATATTCAAAAAACCGACCGAAATCGGTCGGTTATTTCAGTAAGTCATTTTAAAAAACCAACCGACTTGGGTCGGTAATTTTGTATTTTTAATAAAAAGACCGAAATCGATCGGTTATTTTAAAAGAAAGTCATAAACCAAAATGTACAAATAATCTAGTGGTAGAATAGTATCATGCCATAGTACAAACCCTAGTTCGAACCCTAGACGGTGCATGTTTTAATTGCATAATTAAAAATACCGATCGAATTCGGTTGGAAAATACCGACCGACTTCGGTCGATTTTTTCGGCAGATTTTTATTTTTGGGTCGTTTGTGAAAATTAATTTACCGACCGAAATCTGTCGAAAATTGCGACCGACTTCAGTCGCTATTTTTTACCGATCAACTAAATTTCGACGGATTAAAGTCGGTCGGAAATCGGTCGATTTTTTCAGTTTTCCGACCGATTTCGATCTGTATTTCTGGACAGTTTTAGGCAGTTTTCTAGCCGTGACTTTTAAGTTGTAATTAACTTCTTAAGTCTTCCCTTTTTTTCTCGCGCAACTTACTAGTTTCGGCCATATTATCCCCTTTTTAAAGTTTTTACACACCATTTAGAGAAGATATTACGTACTTATTAACTTTAACTATAAAAGTATTTATGTGTAAACTACTTCATATTTCTTCCTTAGACGTTTTATTCACGACACCAAATGCATTTGAATAAATTAACTATGATTATGTGTCGTAGAACTATTCTGCTCGTTAATTATAGTAGAAAAGTCTAACTTCTAAGCAAATGAGATCTTTTTAGAAACAAAACGAAATCAAGCAATCTGTAAAATTTAATGGAAGATAAAAGTAGAACTTTTAAGAGGAGATGCTTACAAAAGAAAGGACAAATTCGCCAAATTATAATTTTTTATGCTAATGGTGAATAGACTAAAAGTATTTTGAGAAGCAAAATAAACAATAGCCGTAAGCTAATATTGTACATATTACAATACAAATTTATTTATTCGTTTTAACTAAAGTTGGCTATTTACCGGAATTAACTATATTTTCTTTACAAATCATATAGATGCCCCCTAAAAGGCTCCAAACCATAATTAATGCATTTAATTAAGTGATTCAATTAATTTTTTTTCTTTTTTTCTTTACTTTCCTCTCTCTTCTTTGCCGCCTCCCTCTTTTTTTCTCTGCCATTTCTCCTCTCCTTCCAACTCGTCCGCGCATTAGTAGACAATTACCATCATGCAATGATTTATTTTATTTGTTTTCTCATGCCCTTTTTTTCATTGCAATTTAAGAATATTGAACGCCATTTTGACAAACCAAATTAGTCCTTACATTTAACTTATATCATATGAAGCCAATTCTCGAATCAAAACTGTAACGACCCGACCGGTCATTTTGCTTACTAGACCCCCGTTCCTCTAATTAAGGCTTTTCATATGTGTTTTTACTATTTTATGACTTGCGGGGATGACTGGTTTAGGTTTAGAAGGGTTCGGGTTGAAATCGAATCACTTAGTTCCTTAATAGTGGCCTAAGGCGGCCAAGTTTGACTTGAGTCAACATCTTGAGTAAACGACCTCGTAACCAAGATTAGAAGGTTCCAATAGGTTCGTATGATGATTTTGGCCTTGGGAGAAAATCCGAATATTGATTCAGAGTTCTGTAGGTCGTTTCGGCTTAAATTGGCGAAAGTTAGAAAGTTCAAGGTTTGAAAGGTTGAGAAGTTTAACCGAGAGTTTACTTTATTGATATCTGGGTCATATTTCGATTTCGGAAGTTGGAATAGGTCCGTTATGCCATTTATGACTTGTACGCAAAATTTGGCGTCATTACGAGTTGATTTGATAGGAATCGGATGCGCATATGTATTTTTAGAAGTTTTTGAGTCTCATGATTGAATTTATGCGTTTTGGCGTTTGATTCGTGATTCGTGCGATATTTTTAAACTTGTGTGGATATTTGGTGTGGAGCCCCGAGGGCTCGGCTGTGTTTCGAGCGCGGTTCAGAGTGTTTAGAAGAACTTCAGTTCTACTAGTTTTTGACTGGTGCTTCAGGTCTCGCGAATGCGAGATTTTATTCGTATTTGCGAACCTCGCATTTGCGATGAGGGCTGCACATTTGCAAGGTTGGGGTGGCACTGATGTGTTCGCATTTGCAAAGGATTTTATCGTATTTGCGATGTCACCGGGGCGTGGCATTTTTCGCATTTGCGAGCCTTCTTCCGCTTTTGCGAGATGTCAAGCATCGCATTTGCAAGCCTTTGTGTCGCATTTGCAACTAAGGCAGAGTTGGTCAGGCTTCGCTTTTGCGATGCCTTTGTCGCATTTGCGACCATTGCATTACAGATACTGCAAATGCGACATCTGCGACTGGTGCAGTGGCTTTTATTACGGAACTTAGCTTCTTTTCCCTCATTTCCTACTTGGTCTTAGGCGATTTTGAGAGCATTTTTGTGGGAGATTTCATCAACATCAAGAAGTAAGTGATCCCTATCAATTCTTTAGCTAAATACATGAATTATGGGTAGATTTAACATAAGATTAAAGGAAAATTGTGGGATTTTTGGTAGAACCTAGGGTTTTTGTAAAAATAAGATTTGACCACAAAATATATTATGTAATTGGAATTAAATTATTTATTTGAGTTCGTGAGGTCATAGGTAACATTTATATTCGAAAATTTCCGGAATCCATGCATGTGGGCCCGAGGGTGAATCTTTCAAATGTGGTTGGATAATTACTCTAATAGATAAAATATGAACTTTTGAGCATATATTTATTAGTTTATACGACTTTTGGTTAGTTTCGGAGTCCTCAACGTCGTTTGAGGAGTTTTAGTGAGGTTGAAGGGCCAGATTGAGTACTTGGAATCGAGGTAAGTCTCTTGCCTAACCTTGTAAGAGAGAACTTATCCCCTTAGGTGTATTATTGTTGTGTGCTACTTGTTGTGGGGAGCTACGTGCACACGAGGTGACGAGAGTCCGTACGTAGCTATATTTCATGATTTGTCCGGGTAGACTTAGACTCACATCATGCCTTAATTGTACTGTTTATTTTTATCATGTGTATTATTTGTCTTGATTAGGACTGAGATTGAGGATTTAAATTTGAGATATCGACTTAGTCTCTTACTTTAGAAAAGTTGGGAAATACTTGATAAACTATGAATTCGTGTCTTCTCGTCTCGCATGTGCTTTCGCGAACAAGGTAAATTCTCTACTCTTATGGGATCGGGTCGTTCCCCTCGACAGTGATATCATCTACTTTTATGGGATCGGGTTGTTCGCCTCGGCAGTGACATAAACTACTCTTATGGGATCGGGTCGTTCACCTCGGCAGGTTGATAATACTATTCTTATGGGATCGTGTCGTTCGCCTCGGCAGTACTGAATACCACTATTCCTATGGGATCGGGTCGTTCGCCTTGGCAGCTTCGTGCTTAATAATTATAACTGGAATTGGCTTGGTAATTATTGAGTTAGTACCTTCAAGGCAGGATATGACACGTTTATTGATTTGATATAGCCTTATGTGTGGACTTACTTGTCACTACCCGAAATTCCCACCTTTGGGACCGTGATGGCGCCTAACATTTCACTTGCTAGGCAAACCAACGTTAGAATAATTTTAACCATTTTTAACAATTCATCTTAATTAAATAGTAAAGAAACCAACAACCAGAATAATATCTGAATTTTAAATGAACAAACTAAAATAATAACGATGTCTAAATATCATACCAAAATTAGAGTCACAAGTGCACGAGTTTCTAGAATAATACAAACAAGGGTCAGAATAAAAATAAAGTTGTCTGAAAGGAAGCACACAACTAAGATAATGTAGAAGGGGACTTCAGAGCTGCGAACGTTGTGCAACTATACCTCAAGTCTCCTATGATAGCTGAATCCGAGCAAATCTATAGTACGCCACTGGGACCAACACTGGTATCTGTACAAGAAGTGCAGAGTGTAGTATGAGTACAACCGACCACATGTACTCTGTAAGTGCCGAGCCTAACCTCGACGAAGTAGTGATGAGGCTAAGGCAGTCCTTACATTAACCTATACGTAATAATAATAATAATAATAATAATAATAATAATAATAATAATAATAATAATAATAATAATAATAATAATAATAATAATAATAATAATAATAAAGGTAAGACAGGTAAATCATATCAATAATTGAAGTCAATTTAGCAGTCATAACCCTTCAATTAATTTTTGTTGCAGCATGCAACCCACTCCAACAATAAACTTAACATAAAATCCATTGCGGCGTGCAACTCGATCCAACAATATAATCTTTTGAATAAATTCCGTTGCGGCGTGCAACCCGCTCCAACAATATAAACTTAAATATAATCCGTTGCGACGTGCAACCCACTCCAACAATATATTCTTTCAAATGATTTTCGTGGCAGCATGCAACCCATTCCCCCAATACAATTTAACAACACTCATGTAAAACTACTTCAATAAATTCAGCAATTATTACGTAAATATGTGGCAACAAAGCATACAATAATTATGATTTTTTAGGAGACAAGTAATGACAGGTAGCAATTAATTGTAGAAATCAGGGAGAAATAGGCAATTTAATATTTAATATGCTAATTGTCAAGTAGCAATTAAGACACATAAGTCAAATAAGCATGTAGCAATTATCGCATAAATTCAAAACATAATTTTGGGCAAGGAATATGAGAAAGATAATTAATACAATAATTTATTCATGATTTAAAATAATTTATGATTTTCAGATAAATATGCAAACAATAAATTTGACGACGTATAGACACTCGTCACCTCGCCTATGCGTCGTTACACATGAAATTCGCATAACAATTAATTCAAGGGTTCTATTCTCTTAAGTCAAGGTTAACCACAATACTTACCTCGTTTTACAATTTCAAGTGATCATCCGACCACGACTTTTTCTTTCGAATTAGTCTCATATCAAATTATTGTCTAACAATTCAATTGCAACTTTAGAAATTATTCACATTTCAAAAGAGACTTAATTTAAGTCATTTTCGGAAAAGTCAACCAAAAGTCAATGTGGGGCCCACTTTTCGGAACCCGATGGAAAATCACAGAATTCGGACACCCGTTCCGATACGAGTTCAACCATACTAAAATTATCAAATTTTGACATCGGATTATCTTTCAAATCCTAAATTTTTGTTTTTGGAAAGTTTTATAAAAATTTCAATTTCTTCCATCTAAATCCGAAATAAACGATGAATATAAATATGGATTTATGAAATATAATCACTTTCGGATATAGAACACTTACCCAAGTCGATGTCGTGAAAAACCCCTTTGGAATCGCCCAAATCCAAGACTCAAAACTCAAAAATGAGCAAAAATGACTAATACCCGATTTTATGTATTCTGTCCAGCATTTTCGCATCTGCGGATAAATTTTTGCATTTGCGAGAAAAAATCTCGCATATGTGAAATGGTCTTGCCAGATGAGTGTCCGCATCTGCACAAATTGAGCAGCGTTTGCGGCTGCGCAGAAGCGCATGAAGAGCCGCAGAAGCGGTCTCTTCGCATTTGCGGTAGCTGAGCCGCAGTAAGCGATGGGCACACCTGTGACCATTTGCTCGCAGAAGGGAGAAGGCTGCCCAGGATCCAAATTGCAGAAGCGACAAGGCTCTCCACGAAAGAGGGGCCGCACCCGCGCTCCAAAAGTCGCAGGTGCGAAACACCAGAACCAGACCTGTGTTCTTGAACAAAAATGGTCTGAAACTCGTCTGAAACTTACCCGAGCCTCTCGGGACCTCGTCCGAATATTCCAACAAGCCCCGTAACATAATTCGGGCTTACTCGGGGTCTCAAATCACGTCAAATAACATCGCAATTACAATTCACACATCGATTCAGACTTATGCGTTTCAAACTTTTCACTTTACAAAAGTAAACTCACACCGAAACGTATTAAATGAATCCAGAATGATTTCAAATTTGGCGCAAAAGTCATAAATGACATAACGGAGCTATTCCAACTCTCGGAATCTCATCTGAGTCCGATATCGATAAAGTCAAATTCACAGTCAAACTTTGGAAATCTTTAGCCTTTAGGTTTCTAGTTTCAGTTAAATGGAGATAATTCGAGCTAGGGACCTCCGAATTCAATTTCGGGTATACAACCAAGTTCCAAATCACGATACGGACCTACCAGAACATTTTCTCAAAACGTTGACCGAAGTCAACTCAAATGCGTTTTGAAGCTCCATTTCATATTTTAATCAATATTTCACATATAAACTTTCTGAAAAAAATTACGGACTGTGCATGCAAGTCGAGAAATACTGAAAAGATCTATTCGAGGTCTCAGAATACAGAAATGAATGTTTAAAATTAAAGATAACATATTGGGTCATCACATTCTCCACCTCTAAAATAAATGTTCATTCTCGAACGAAATTAGAAAATTCCCTGAGCTGGTGAAATGGTGTGGATATCTATTCCGCATGTCTGACTCGGACTCCCAGGTAGCTACCTCAATCGACTGACCTCTCCATTGCACCCTAACTAAAGGATAACTCTTAGACCTCAAATGTCGGACCTGCCGGGCTAGAATAGCTACCGGCTCCTCCTCGTAAGTCGAATCCTTGTCTAATTGGACTGAGCTAAAATCTAACACATGAGACGGATTACAATGATATTTTCGGAGCATAGACACATGGAAGACCGAATGAACTGCTGATAAACTAGGTGGTAGTGCAAGCATGTAAGCTACTTCACCCACTCGTTCAAGAATTTCAAATGGCCCGATATACCTAGGGCTCAACTTGCCTTTCTTTCCGAATCTCATTACACCTTTCATATGTGAAACCCAGAGCAATACTATTTCTCCTGCCATGAATGCAACGTCACGAACTTTACGGTCGGCATAACTCTTTTGCCTAGACTGAGCTGTGCGAAGTCGATCCTGAATAACCTTGACCTTATCCAAGGCATCCTGTACCAAATCATTACCCAATAACCGAGCCTCTCCCGGTTCAAACCAGCCAACTGGCGAACAACATCGCCTCCCATATAATTATTCATATGGAGCCATATGAATGCTCGACTGGTAGCTGTTATTATAGGCAAACTCTGCAAGTGGCAAGAATGGATCCCAAGAACCTCCAAAGTCTATAACACAAGCGCGAGGCATATCCTCCAATATCTTAATAGTGCGCTCTTAATGTCCGTCTATCTGTGGATAAAATGTTGTACTCAACTCAACTCGCGTGCCTAAATCACACTGTACATCCTTCCAAAAGTGTGAGGTGAACTGTGTACCTCGATCAGAAATGATAGACACAGGCACACCGTGAAGGCGGATGATCTCGCAGATGTAAATCCTCGCTAACCACTCTGAAGAATAGGTAACAACTACTAGAATGAAATGTGCTGATTTGGTCAACCGGTCCAATATGACCCATACTACATCGAACTTTCTCTGAGTCCGTGGGATCCCAACAACAAAATCCATAGTGATACGCTCCCACTTCCACTCAGGAATTTCTAACTTCTGAAGCAAACCACCAGGTCTCTGATGCTCGTATTTGACTTGCTGAAAATTTAGACATCATGCTACATACGCAACTATATCCTTTTTCATTCTCCTCCACCAATAATACTGCCACAAATCTTGATACATTTTGACGGCACTCGGATGAATAGAATACCATGAACTGTGGGCCTCTTCAAGAATTAATTCACGAAGCCCATCCATATTAGGCACACAAATACGACCCTGCATCTACAAAACTCCATCTTCCCCCATAACAAGCTTCTTGGCACCACCTTGCCACACCGTGTCCTTAAGGACAAGCAAATGAGGATTATCATATTGTCGCTCTCTGATGCGCTCATATAAAGAAGACCGAGCGACTGTGCAAGTTAGAACCCTACCGGGATCTGAAACATCTTACCTTACGAACTGATTGGCCAAATTCTGAACATTGCAGCTAACGGTCTCTTACCAACCGGAATATACGCAAGGTTGCCCATACTCACAACCTTTCTACTCAAAGCATCGGCCACCATATTGGCCTTTCCAGGATGATACAAAATGGTGATATCATAGTCTTTAAATAGCTCCAACCATCTTCTCTGTCTCAAATTGAGGTCTTTGTTTGAACATGTACTGTAGACTACGATGATCAGTGAATACCTCACACGAGACACCGTAAAGGTAATGCCTCCAAATCTTCAGCGCATGAATAATAGCTTCCAATTCTAAGTCATGAACATGGTAATTCTTTTCAGGAATCTTCAACTGCCGCGACGCATATGCAATCACTCTGCCATCTTGCATTAATACTGCACCAAGCCTAATGCGAGATGCATCACAATATACCGTATAAGATCCTGAACCTGGGGGTAATACCAACACTGGCGTCGTAGTCAGAGTAGTCTTGAGCTTCTGAGAGCTCAACTCACACTCGTCTGACCATCTGAATGGGGCACCCTTCTGGGTCAATTTGGTCAGTGGGGATGCTATGGATGAAAACCCCTCCCTGAACCGGCGATAATAACCCGCCAAACCCAGGAAACTCCGGATTTTTGTAGCTGAAGTAGGTCTAGGCCAATCTTCTTAGGATACACTTTTATGCCTTCTGTCGATACAACATGCCCCCAAAAGGCAACTGAGTCTAACCAAAATTTGCATTTTGAAAATTTGGCATATAACTGATTATTCTTCAACGTCTGAAGCACAATCCGAAGATATTGCTCATGCTCCTCTTGACAGCTGGAGTAAATCAAGATATCATCAATGAATACAACCATAAAAGAATCCAAATAGAGCTTGAATACCCGGTTCATCAAATCCATAAATGATGCTGGGCATTTGTAAGCCCAAATGACATCACTAGGAATTCATAATGCCCATACCGAGTCCGAAAAGTTGTCTTAGGGACATCGGATGCCCTAATCTTCAACTGATGGTAACCACACCTCAAATTGATCTTTGAAAACACCTTGGCACCCTAGAGCTGATCGAATAAGTCATCAATTCTTGGCAATGGATACTTGTTCTTGATAGTAGCCTTGTTCAACTGTCGATAATCTATACACATCCGCATTGAACCATCCTTCTTCTTTACAAATAACACCAGTGTACTTTAGAGCGAGACGCTAGGTCTAATGAATCCCTGGTCAAGTAAGTCTTGTAACTGCTCATTCAATTCCTTTAGCTCCAGCGGGGCCATACGGTATGGTGGAATAGAAATGGGTTGGGTGCCCGGAGCTAAATCAATATCTCTGTCGGGTGGCATCCCCAACAAATCTGCAGGAAATACATCTAGAAACTCACGGACAATTGGGACTGAATCCATAGAAGGAACATCCGCACTGGGATCACGAATATAAGCTAAATAAGCTAGAAACCCCTTCTCGACCATACACTGAGCTTTCACATAAGAGATAACCTTCCTGATAGAATGGCCAGAAGTCCCTTTCCACTCTATTCGAGGTAACCTCGTCATGGCTAAGGTCACCATCTTGGAGTGACAATCCAATATAGCATGATAGGGTGACAACCAATCCATACCCAAGATAACATCAAAAGCTACCATATCGAGAAGTAGAAGATCCACGCTGGTCTCAAAACTCCCAATAGTAAACACACAAGAACAATATACATGATCTACAGTGATAGAATCCCCCACCGGCGTGGACACGTGCACAGAAGCACTCAAAGAATCACGAGGCACAATTAAATATGAAGTAAAGTAGGAGGACACATAGGAATAAGTAGATCCGGGATCAAATAGAACTGAAGCATCTCTATGGCAAACTGGAACAATACCTGTGATCACGACATCGAATGACTCGGCCTAAGGCCTGGCTGGAAAAGCATAAAATCGGGGCTGAGCCCCAGTTGTATCTCTGGGACGGACCCTAACTGGCTAACCTCCACTCTAACAACCTGACCTTTACCTCTAACAACCTGACCCCTGCCCCTAGCTGGCTAGGCGGGCGATGGAGAAACCGCTACCTATATGATGGCACGAGAATCCTGTTGAGATATGTTGCTCGACAACCTAGGACAATATCTCCTGATGTGACCAATGTTCCCACACTCATACCACCTATCCTGCTGCTGTGGCTGCTAAAGCTGAAGCTGACCTGAATGGGCCGGATAACCGCTGTAGCGACTCTGGAGCGGTGTTGCACTGATAGGAGCTGGATGTGCACTAAATATCGGCTTCCCAGAGTAAGGCATAATAGAATCATGACTCCCTGAAGCACAGTGAGATGCCTGAAGTGCTGAATTAAATGGACTGGGAGGATGACCCCTACCATAAGTACCCCTACCTCCAGATGAGACGCCTCTGAAATTACTGGAATAACGAGGTCTCTTATCTGACACTGTCCCTCTCTCCTGAGCACGAACTAACTCGATTCTCCTAGCAATATTCATAGTTATCTGGAAGGAAATATCACTCCCTGTCTCCTTGGTCATCTGAAGCCTGATAGTATAATTGAGTCCATTAATGAATCTCCCCACTCTCTCTTTTTCAGTAGGAAGCAAGATGATGGCATGACATTCTAAGTCTACAAATCAGGTCTCATACTGGGTAACTGTCATACTACCTTGCTGGAGATGCTCAAACTGCCTGCGGTATTCCTCTCTTAGTGTAATAGGAACAAACTTCTCCAGAAATAGTTGTGAGAATTGCTCCCAGGTAAGTACAGGTGAATCAGCTAGTCTAGTAAATACATAATCTCTTCAACACCTCTTGGTGGAACCAATCATCTGAAACACAACAAAATCAACCCTGTTGCTTTCAACTATCCCCATGTTCTGCAACACCTCATGGTAGCAGTCAAGATAATCATGTGGGTCCTTAGTATGGGTACCACTAAAGTGAACTGGAAAGAGTTTAGTAAACTTGTCCAATCTCAATAAGGCCTCAGAAGACATGGCGGGCCTATCACCGGTATGTGCCGCAACAACTGGCTGAACCATCCCAACTGGCAGGACTGCTGGAGCCTGATAGTGGGGAGCTATCTGCTCCTGAGCGAGAGTAGTGGGAGTTTGTGCTCCTCCCCCAACCTATGAGACGATGGTGCCACTGGAAATGTACCATGATAGGTCACACCCTCCATTAGGCTCACCAAACGAACTAGAGCGTCTTGAAATAGCTATGAATCCTTCCAGGACCTGAACTGGTCCAATAGGTACAGTCTGAGCTGGAACCTCCTCTTCGAAATCCACCTGAGGATCCACAACAGGTGCTACTGCTCGAGCTCGAGGCTGGGCTCTACCTCAGCCTCAGCCTCAACCTCTAACGTGACCTCGACCTCGGCCTCTACCCCTGGTCATAGTTGTCACCGAGGGCTCTGACTCATGTCCAACGGTAGATGTAGTACGTGTTCTCGCCATCTACGAGAGAACAAGAATAGATTGGTTCAATCATCGATGATAGAATAAAAATCGCACGACAGAATAAGAAAGAAGTGATATTGTTCCTAAAATTCATAGGCTCTGGAAGATAAGTACAGACGTCTCTGTACCGATCCTTCAGACTCTAATAAACTTTCTCATGACTCGTGAGACCTAAGTAACCTAGTGCTCTGGTACCAACTTTGTATCACCCCCAAATAATTTCGAAGTACTTAAGCACTATTAAGAAAGTTGATGTGTGCTAATTATATTAATTTTTTGTGTGAAGACGAGGGCTATTAATATGATGGATATCAATTGGATATAATAATAAGTGTACGAGGCATATTATAAGATCCACATTCGGTTGAATACACAGGTCCTCATAGTTTAGATCCTCATTGCCTTTCCCACCTTCAACACTCTGGACTCTACCTGTGAGCTTCTCCATGTTCTTAATGAATAGGTCCTTCTCAGTTTATTCGAGTATGTATAGGGTTTGTTGTAGGGTATGGTGTAAGGTTTCCATATATATCAGGTTGCTTTGATGAATTCCCAAAACTTGGGTATATGGGTGGTCATTGGCCGAGTTTTAGGGATCGAGAATGGGTTGTGGTGCATTTTGGGGGGATGTGATAAGTAGTGGTTTGAGGGTATTGAGTTAGATGATGGTGGTGGTGTTGAGAGGTCAGTACTGGTGGTGAGTTAAGGTTCTAGACAGGTGCGGGATTATGATACTGGTATGGTGCAGGAAGATTTGGTGGCGGGTTTTGGTTTTGTGGGTTTTGTGGGGGTGTTTGGTTCTGGGTAGTCGGGTTTTGTTGGTTGATGTTGGGAACATTGAGAGTTGGGGAGAGGTTTGCCAGATTTCGGACCTGCTCAAGCTCGCCCTGTAATTCCAAAATTTTCTGTTCTAAACGTAAGACCAACTCATTCTGCCCCGGAGTACTTCTGCTATCTGAAGTTTCAACATTTTCCGTTATAGCAGCATTGTCTTTCCTGATACTTAAATAATCCGTCTTCCCTTTTACCTTGCTTTTGCCTTTCGGGTCGCTAGGTGGAGAGCCAAGTTGGAAAATACATGATAGACTAAAGTTCCAAATGAGTACGCACAAGATCAAACTTTGGATGAGCATATCTACATATATATAAAGATTTATGTGATGATTAACCTATCAAATGAAAGATGTTTGAGTCTAGTTTCTAACGCTTCAAGCCATTCATTATTTGGACACTCCTACAAGAAGTTATGACCAAATTACCAAAAGCTAGCAAAATGTGACACTACCGCGCCGCCCCATGCGGCGCGCCTATGGGGATTTCCAGAACACTTCAAAATTTAGTTTCTAGACACCTTTTTCACTACCGTGCTGTGCGCTGCCCCATGAGGAGCGGCTGTGCAAATTTTGAGGTTTTTACAACTCGGCCCCATTTTAATAAATAGCCTTTAGGGCTTTATTTGGGATGATTTTCTGTTGAGTCTAGAGAGAGGTGAGAGCATTTTAGATAGAGAAGGAGAAAACCTAACCTCCCAATCATCCAATCTTGCATCAATCTTTAAGAATCAAGGAAGTCAATCACTAGAATATCCTTCATCCGGGTAAGTCCTACTTCTAAGCTTTCATACAAGAGGTTATGAGTTCAAATATATTGTGGGGTTGGAAATAGGCCATGCATGTGACACAAAGTTGTAGTATGTGGGGTTAATGAACTATTTTGGGTAGTTTCTTGTTGAAATTGGTTGAGGGATGAAAGGGTCTCCATTGTAGAGCCTTGTGGTCTATTTCGCATGTTAGGTGTTTGACAAAATTCCTAAGAGAGTTACATCATGGAAAACCTTCTAATTATTAACCGATTTTCACTATCTTCCTATAGATTGTTATTGCTAGAAGTGTTGGGAGTTGTAGTAACTTAAGGAAATATCGGACAAGGTATGTTGGCTAAACGTTCTCTCTTAGAATCGAATTCTATAATGTTCCCGTAAGTTCAAGTATGGTTGGATCAAGATTTCTAATTTCTATATTCCGGGTTATCTCCTATAAACTTGACTATCCGATTGAGCCTTAATTCGAAAGATATATATTCAAAGTATGGTTTGCGTATTAAAATGTTATGACTTTGAGTCGTGTTTTAAATGAAAACTAGTATACTAATTGGGTGAGAAAAACTCGATGTGCTTAAGACTCTAAATTGCTTGATTGAAAATATCTTATTGTTGATAATCTATAAAGATGCTTGAAAATGAAATAAGTTAATTGGGGATATAGAGTGTGGCCAACGTGCCAAGATTTTAAGTTATGATTGTGGCTAGTAGTGCAAATGAAATGAGAGGATGCGATAAAGAATATGAAATGGGCCTCGACTCAATTGTTTAAAAATGATTTCGAAAATAGAATTGCCTAAAAGCTTTTGTACTCAATTCATGCTCATAATGGCTGCTTTAACTAATGCTTTGCTTTATAAATATATCCAGTGTGATTCGAGTTCTTACATTCTCATGTGTTGAAATTGTACATTGTCATTTCTGTTAAAGAGTATTGCAAGAATAAATGGTGTATTGATTGTTTATGATTTTGATGTGTGTTTCTATTGTTGGTTGGTATGCCCCATTCTTTAGGAAGAAACCTTTTGTGTTTAAAATTCCCATTACAAATGGATTAGAAGTATATGATTTTTGAAATATTCTGTATGTTGATATTTGATGGTGGTCCTTGAAAATAAAAGAGGTGAAAGTGTGGAACATGAAATACGTCCACCGTGCTAGGAATAAAGAATCTTGTGAATGGTCAAATGAGCCAAAGAAATATTGTTGTTGTGAGTGACTGGAAATACTAATGAGAATTTATATAATGTGAAAGAGGTTGAGGTGAGTACAATTGTATTTATGTTACCTTTGTGTGAAAATCAAATAATAAAATGTTTTTGGGAGTATCATTAGCAAAACTGAGGAATCGTGGGTCATAAGGCCTACACCTGAAACTACATGTGCCGGTGTAGGGGTGGATTGTGATTATTCCCCTTATTTGGGATGAAATTGAAATATTGGTGAAATTGTGATTATTTTCCTTAATTTGGATGAAACTGGTAATAGTTGTGAATTGGAAAATTCAACCCACACGGTATATGTGGGAAGTCAGCCTAGCTGATTGGGTGGAGATCGGACGCCATGTTGCGCACATGGTGGTACTACTCTTGGTAACAACTTTCTTTCGCATCACATGTCAAACTACATTGTTCGTGGGGAGATGGCCTAGCCGATCGGGCGTGATCGGACTCCGTGCTAACAAAGACGGTGGTATATCGGTGCTAATGATCTCCCAACCAAAAATATATGTTATTTTCGTATTTTGAAAATTGTTATGTTTCAATTGGTCATTTGGATATAGTTGATAGTGATTTGGCTATTTCTATGGTTTTCCTTTTCTTATATGGTCATTCTATTTTGAAAGAGGACTTTTAGCTTTACATAATAGTACTGTTTGACTGTACTAACGTCCCTTTTGTCGGGGGCGCTGCATCTTTAATAGATACATGTGGTTCTACAGCAAGCAACATTGATCAGTTATAGCGGTACATTCTCTTCAACTGACTTGGTGAGCCCCACTTTATTTTGAAGTCATGTATCTTTTGTTTCTCATGTACTTTGTGATTGAGGTATAGCCGGGGTCTTGTTGCCGACTTTTCCATATTTTTCTTCTATTGAGTCTCCGTAGACAGGTTGTGGGTGGTGTTTGATGTTGCGAATTGAATTAGAACTGTTGGTATTTGGCAACATGTTTTTCATTAAAACTATAAACTCGTACTGTTTTGGAAATATTGAATGATGCTGTTAATGAGAATGAAATGGAAGTGGTTAATGAAATCTTTTTAGTATTTGATTAACGGAGTACATCTCCTCTTTATTCATGGATGGATTTGGGTAGAATGAAATCTCACAGGCTTGCTCAGTCGGGTTTACTCGGTTGAGCGTCGGTCGTGCTCCCCATGTTTGGGGCGTGACAAACTTGTCACGACCCGACACTCCCTCCTTCGGTACCGTGATGTACATTACTTGCTAGGCAAGCCAGCGTTAGAATAATTTTAACTATTTTTAACAATTCACCTTAATTAAATAGTAAAGAAACAAACAACCGGAATAATATCTGAATTTTAAATGAACAAACCAAAATAACGACGTCTAAATACCATCCCAGAACTTGAGTCACAAGTGCACGAGCTTCTAGAATAATACAAATAAGGGTCTGAATAAAAATAAAGTTGTCTGAAAGGAAGTACACAATAGATAAAGTAGAAGGGGACTTCAGAGTTGCGAACGCTGTGCAGTTATACTTTAAGTCTCCTCTGATAATTGAATCCGAGAAAATCTACAGTACACCGCTGGTATCAACTCCGGTACCTGCACAAGAAGTAGTGATAGGTAGCAATTAATTGTAGAAATCAGGGAGAAATAAGAAATTTAATATTTAATATGATAATTGTCAAGTAGCAATTAAGACACATAAGTCAAATAAGCATATAGCAATTATCGCATAAATTCAAGACATAATTTTGGGCAAGGAATATGAGAGACATAATTAATATAATAATTAATTCATAATTTAAAATAATTTATGATTTTCAGATAAATATGCAAACAATAAATTTGACGACGTATAGGCACTCGTCACCTCGCCTATATGTTGTTACACATAAAATTCGTTTAACAATTAATTCAAGGGTTCTATTCCCTCAAGTCAAGGTTAACCATGACACTTACCTCATTTTGAAATTTCAAGTGATCACTCGACCACAGCTTTTCCTTCGAATTAGTCTCCTATCAAATTATTGGCCAACAATTCAATTGGAACTTTAGAAATTATTCACATTTCAAAAGAGACTTAATTTAAGTCATTTTTGGAAAAGTCAACGGGAGTCTCACTTTTAGGAACCCGACGAAAAATTACGGAATACAGACACCTGTTCCGATACGAGTTCAACCATAGTAAAATTATCGAATTCCGACATCGGATTGTCTTTCAAATCCTAAATTTTTGTTTTTGAAAAGTTTTAAAAAAATTCCAATTTCTTCCATCTAAATCCGAAATAAATGATGAATATAAATATGAATTTATGAAATATAATCACTTTCGGATATATAACACTTACCCAAGTCGATGTCATGAAAAACCCCTTTGGAATCGCCCAAAACAAGACGCAAAACTCAAAAATGAGCAAAAATGGCTAACACCCGATTTTATGTATTATGTCCAGCATTTTCGCATCTGCGGACAAATTTATGCATATGCAAGCTCGCATTTGCGAGAAAGAATCTCGCATATGTAAAATGGGCCTGCCAGGCGGGTGCCCGCATCTAAGGAAATTGAGCAGCGTTTGCGGCTGCGCAGAAGCGCATGAAGAGCCGCAGAAGCGGTCTCTTCGCATTTGCGGTCGCTGAGCCGCAAAAGAGAGAAGTCTGGCCAGTCTCCAAATTGCATAAGTGACAAGGCTCTCTGCAGAAGCGGGGCCGCACTTGCGCTCCAAAAGTCGCAGGTGCAAAATACCAAAACTAGACCTGTGTTCTTGAACAAAAATGGTTCTAAACTCGTCTGAAACTTACCCAAGCCTCTCGTGACCTCGTCTGAATATTCCAACAAGTCCCGTAACATAATACAGACATACTCGGGGTCTCAAATCACTTCAAATAACATCAAAATTAAAATTCACATCTCAATTCGGACTTATGAGTTTCAAACTTTTTACTTTACAAAACCCGTGCCGAAACGTATTAAATAAATCAGGAACGATTTCAAATTTGGCGCACAAGTCATAAATAAAATAATAGAGCTATTCCAACTCTCGGAATCTCAATCCGAGTCTGATATCGATAAAGTCAAATTCACGGTCAAACTTTAGAAATCTTTAGCCTTTAGATTTCTAGTTTCCGTTAAATGGCGATAATTCGAGCTAGGGATCTCCGAATTTGATTCCGGGCATACGCCAAAGTTCCAAATGACAATACGGACCTACCTGAACTATCAAAACACTGATTTGGGTTCTTTATCTCAAAACGTTGATCAAAGTTAACTCAAATGAGTTTTGAAGCTCCATTTCACATTTTAATCAATTTTTCACATATAAATTTTTCGGAAATATTTACCGACTGTGCACGCAAGTCGAGTAATGCTGAAAGGTTCTATTCAAGGTCTCAGAATATAAAAATAAATGTTTTAAATTTAAAGATGACATATTGGGTCATCCCATCACTATGGTTAGTTTAATTTGCTTCGCTGCTTCTTGTTGTACACTCGCCATGTCTACTTTATGTATTTATACTGTTATTTGACCTCTAGTAAGTGCCAAGTTGACCCCTTGTCACTACTTCTTTGAGGTTAGACTGGATATTTACTGGGTACGCGTTGTCTTCCTTACTCACCCTACACTTCTACACAGATGTACATATACTGAAACAGGTACTACCAGTTGTCACGCGGGCTCATAGCCGATCATATACGGAGACTTATTGGTGAGCTGCTTGACTTGCTATGATCCACAGCACCGGAGTCTCCCTCCACTTTATTTATCATTTTTGTCTATCACTTTCAAACAGTAGTTGTAGTAGTTTTGTATATTCTCTAGATTTCTCATGTACTTGTGGCGCCGGGTTTTGGGGATTTTTAGCACTTATATACTGTTGTACTCATCATTTCTATCACTACAGTGTATGTACTTATAATACTGGTATTTGGTTAAGAAAAGAGTAGTTACGGTTGCATGAAATCTTGTTTATTTTATTTTTCTTAAAAGGAAAAAAATTGTTTAAATAGTAAAAAGGGATAAATAAATAGTAGTTTCACTTGTGGGCTTGCCTAATAGAGGTGTTATGTGTCATCGCAACCTATTATGAGTTTTTGGTCATGACAACTTGGTATCAGAGCTTTAGGTTCACATAGGTGTAGGCCTAGTAGAATCTTGCAGATCGGTGAGGAGACGTCTGTACTTATCTTTGACATGCTATAGGGTGTTAGGAAACTTTTCTTTCGCCATCTGCTATCGTGAAGTTGATATTGGGCTAAGTATCTTTCTATTGATCTTTTACAGATGGTGAGAACGCGCGCGACAGATGTACCAGGCGGTAAAGGAGCTGCTCCCCCATTGCTAGAGGCTGAGGTGAGGCCGGGGAGGGCTCCAGTTTCTGTCAGAGGATGAGGGCATCCTAGAGTTTCTCCTAGTGTACCACCAGTGGATCCAGTGGAGGATCCTGTTATTGAGGAGCAGGATGCGATGCCTGTAGCTGTACCAGCCCCAGCAGATTTCATGATTGCGCCGGGATTCCAGGAGGTCATGGGTCGTATGTTGCGGTTCATGGACTCCATGACGCATACTGGTTCATTTCTAGCGGACCCTGCCATATCTCAGGTGGGAGGGGGAGCACTGACCCCTACCGCTCAGGCTCCATGGCATGCCGCTGCCGTTTATTCGACCCCAGGTACACTACCTGCGGGCGGAGCCCAGCCGGTTGCAGCGGCTGTGCCATAGGCTATACCAGTCATGACCATTGATCAGTAGACGTGGTTGGACAGATGGACTAGGCTTTCCCCCCTAACTTAGGGGGTGATCGGTCAGAGGACCTTCAAGATATCATTGACCGGTGCAAGGATAGGCTCCGGAACATGGGGATATTGGAGTCCAACTGGGTGTACTTCACCACCTCTCAGCTTGAGGGTAAGGCCCGCATATGGTGGCAGGCTTACCTTCATAGCAGGCTAGCAGGCTTACCTTCATAGCAGGCTAGTAGGTTCACCTCCCTGACTTGGAAGTAGTTTCCGTATCTGTTCTTGGAGAAGTACATATCACCTTCTGAGAGAAAGGAGCTTTGAGTTCAGTTTGAGCGACTCCGTCAGGGTCATATGTCTGTGACCGACTATGAGGTGAGATTCACTGACTTGTCTCACCATGCAGCTATTTTACTCCCCACAGATGCGAAGAGGGTGAGGAGGTTCATTGCGGGTCTGCACCCTGAGATTCAGGTTTCTATGGCCTGTGAGGCAGAGATGAGGACTCCCTTTCATCAGGCTGTGGATATAGATCGGAGGATCGAGCGTATTCGCAACCGCAATGGAGAGTTTCCACCGAAGGATAAGAGGCCCCGGCAGTTTGGAGGATTCATTGGCGCCCCACCTGGGGGCAGAGGTTAGTTCATGAGGGTTAATCCCAGCATGCCCATACAGTCAGCACCACCACCTATTCGGTGTGCTCCAGCACGACACTACTTCAGTGCTATTCCAGAGAGTACTTACCGCCTGCCAGCTATTCAGAATTCCTCCAGTGGGTATTCATGCAATCAGGGTCAGACTTCAGGTCAACAACCCACTACTCCAAGGGGTTGTTTCGAGTGCGGGGATCTTGGCCACATGAATAAGTTTTGTCCCAGACTTCGGGGCAAAGCCGAGCAGCAAGACCATCAACCCATGATTACCGCACCAGCTACCACACCACCCGGCCGGCCGGCCAGAGGCGGAGGGCAGGTGTGTAGGGTTCGTCCTAGAGGTGGAGGCCAGACAGGTGGCGCTCCAGCTAGATTCTATGATTTCCCCGCTAGGCCAGAGGCAATCGCCTCTGATGTAGTGATCACATATACTATTTCTATATGCCGTAGGGATGCCTCAGTATTATTTGATCCAGGGTCTACTTACTCTAATGTTTCTCCTCTATTTGGTCCCTATTTGGATGTACCTCGCGAGTTCTTGGGCATCCCTGTATATGTGTCCACACAAGTAGGTGATTCTGTTGTTGTGGATCGGGTCTACCGATCTTTGTGTCATGACTTTCTGTGGATATGAGACTAGACCAAATCTTCTATTGCTCGATATGGTTGACTTTGAGGTTATCTTGGGCATGGAATTGTTGTCCCCGTACCACACCATTCTTGATTTCTATGCCAAGACTGTTACCTTGGCGATGCCTGAGTTGCCCAAATAAGAGTGGAGGGGTTTATCTATCGGTACCTCCAACCGGGTTATTTATTTCTTGAAGGCTCGACATATGGCCGAGAAGGGTTATTTGGCCTATTTGGACTTTGATCGGGATACTACTACAGAGACTCCCGCGTTAGATTCAATGCCGGTGGTACGAGAGTTTTTCGACATATTTCCTGCGGATTTACCAGGTATGCCGTCTGATCGGGATATCAATTTTTGCATTGATTTGGTGCCAGGCATCTAGCCTATTTCTACTTCGCCTTATCGTATGGCTCCCAAGCCGTTGAGGGAGTTAAAAGAGCAGCTTCAGGAGTTGCTTGAGAATGGGTTCATTAGCCTAGTGTGTCTCTTTAGGGCGCGCCGGTGTTGTTTGTGAAGAAGAAGGATGGGAGTATGCGTATGTGCATTAATTACTGCTAGTTGAACAAAGTCACCATAAAAAATAAGTACATGTTGCCGCGCATTGATGATTTGTTTGACCAGTTGCATGGTGCCAGGGTGTTCTCTAAGATCGACTTGAGATCGGGGTATTATCAGCTGAAGATTCGTGCTTCGAATATTCTGAAGACGGCTTTCCGGACTAGATATGGCCACTATGAGTTCTTGGTGATGTCATTCGGCTTGACTAATGCCCCGACATCATTTATGGATTTGATGAATCGGGTGTTTAGTCCTTATCTTGACTCATTTTTCATTGTCTTCATTGACGACATATTGATCTACTCGCGTAGTATGGAGGCACATGAGCAACATTTGAGATTAGCGCTTTAGACCTTACGGGAATAGAAGCTTTATGCTAAGTTCTCCAAGTGTGAGTTCTGGTCGGATTCTGTGGCTTTCTTGGGGCATGTTGTTTCAGGTGAGGGTATTAAGTTGGATCCCAGGAAGATTAAGGCAGTCCAGGGTTTGACTCGTCCCACCACAGCGATAGAGATCAGAGTTTCTTGGGGTTAGCAGGTTATTATCGTCGATTTATGGAGGGCTTCTCCTCTATTGCAGCGCCATTGACTAGATTGACCCATAAGGATGCTCCGTTCAGATGGTCCGATAATTGTGAGGCAAGCTTTCAGAAGCTCAAGGCCGCTTTGACTACAACACCAGTGTTAGTGTTGCCCTCCGGTTCAGGGATGTATACCGTGTATTGCGATGCTTCACGCATTGTCTTGGGTTGTGTATTGATGCAGGTGGGGCGATTTATTTCATATGCTTCACTTCAGCTGAAGCCCCACGAGAAGAATTACCCCGTGCATGATTTGGAGTTGATCATGATAGTTCATGCTCTAAAATTTCGGAGGCATTATCTCTATGGGGTGTCTTATGAGGTTTACACCGATCATCATAGCTTGCAGCATTTGTTTAAGCAGTGGGATCTTAATTTGAGGTAGTGCATGTGGCTTGAGTTACTGAAAAACTATGATATTACCATCATTTACCATCCGGGCAAGGTGAATATGGTTGCGGATGACTTGAGCAGAAAGCCTGAGAGTATGGGTAGTTTGGCATTCATCTCGGTAGAGGAGAGACTATTAGCTCTAGACATTCAGTCCTTAACTAACAGACTTGTGAGGTTTGATATTTCAAAGCCCAGTCGAGTTCTTGCATGTGTTGTGGCTCAGTCTTCATTACTTAAGAGAATCAAGGCTCGTTAGTATGATGATCCGCACCTGTTGGTTCTTAGAGAGACGGTACTACAGGGTGGAGCCAAGGAGGTTTCTATCAGCGAGGATGGCATTCTGCGACTCTACGGTCGCCTATGTGGTCCTAATGTTGATGGCTTGAGGGGAAAAATCCTAGAAGAGGCGCACAACTCTCGGTATTCTATCCACCCAGGTGCTATAAAGATGTATCGCGATCTAAGGTAGCATTATTAGTGGCAGCAGATGAAGAAGGACATAGTTGAGTATGTGGTAAAAGGTCTAAATTGCCAGCAGGTCAAGAATGATCACCAGAGGCCATGTGACCTACTCCAACAGATGGTTATACCAGAGTGGAAGTGGGAGTGCATTACTGTAGACTCTGTTGTTGGGTTGCCGCAGACGTTGAAGAAGTTTGATGCCGTTTGGTTCATTGTTGATAGGCTAACCAAGTCGGCACACTTTATTCTGGTGGTGACTACTTACTCCTTATAGAGGTTGGCCCAGATTTACATTTAGGAGATTGTTCGGTTGCATGGTGTGCATGTTTCCATCATATCAGATAGAGGCCCTCGGTTTACTTCACATTTTTGGAGAGCCGTACAGAGCGAGTTAGGTACTCGAGTAGAGCTCAACACAGCCTTTTATTCGCAGACCGACGGGCAGTTGGAGTAGACAGTTCAGATTATAGAGGATATGCTTAAAGCTTGTGTCATCGACTTCGGAGGGTAGTGGGAATGATTCTTGCCCTTGGCCGATTTTGCTTTCAACAACAGGTATCAGTCCGGCATCAAGATGGCTCTATTTGATTCTTAATATGGTCGGCAATGACGTTCGCCCATCGGATGGTTTGGGCCCGGTGAGGCTACGTTATATGGCACGGATCTAGTGAAGGATGCCTTGGAGAAAGTAAAGTTGATTCAGGAGCGGATTCGTATGACACAGTCCGGACATAAGAGTTACGTGAATCAGAAGGCGCGTGACTTATCATTTATGGCGGGCGAGAAGGTTCTCTTGAAAGTCTCGCCGATGAAGGGCATCATGAGGTTTGGAAAGAAGGGCAAGATGAGCCCAAGTTTATTGGCCCATTTGAGGTGTTGATGCAAGTTGGAGAGGTTGCTTATGAGCTTGCTTTGCCTCCCAGTCTATCAGGAGTTCATCCGGTCTTCCACGTGTCTATGCTATAGAGGTATCATGCTGACATGCCGCATGTGTTAGATTACAACACGATTCAACTAGATGAGATTCTGGGGTTATGAGGAGGAGCCGGTGACCATTGTTGACAGGCAAGTTCGCCAGTTGAGGTCCAAGAAGATTATTGCGGTAAAGGTCCAGTGAAGGGTCAACTAGTCGAGGAATCAACTTGGGAGGCCGAGGTGGACATGAGGAGAAGATATCCGCACTTATTCGTCACTCCAGGTATGATTCTGGACCCGTTCAAGGACGAACATTTATTTAAGAGGTGGAGAATATAACGACCCGACCGGTCATTTTGCTTACTAGATCCTCGTTCCCCTAATTAAGGCTTCCCGTATGTGATTTTACTATTTTATAACTTGTGGGAATGTTTGGTTTAGGTTTGGAAGGGTTGGGGGTTGAAATCGTAATACTTAATTCCTTAATAGTGGCCTAAGGTGGCCAATTTTGACTTGAGTCAACATCTTGAGTAAACGACCTCGGAACTGAGATTTGAAGGTTCTAATAAGTTCATATGATGATTTTGTACTTTGGAGCGTATCTGGATGTTGATACGGAGGTCAGTAGGTCGTTTCGGCTTAAGTTGGCAAAAGTTAAAAAGTTGAATGTTTGGAAGGTTGAGAAGTTAAACCAGGAGTTGACATTATTGATATCGGGGTTGGATTCCGACTTCAAAAGTGGAATATGTCCGTTATTCCATTTATGACTTGTACGCAAAATTTGGCATCATTCCGAGTTGATTTGATAGGAATCGGACACGCGGATGTATTTTTAGATGTTCTTGAGTTTCATGATTGAATTTATGAATTTTGGCGTTCGATTCATGATTCTAGATGTTATTTTGTGTTTCAGTCTCATGAGTGAGTTCGTGTGATATTTTTAGACTTGTGTGGATGTTTGGTGTGGAGCTCCGGTGGCTTGAGTGTGTTTTAAGCGTGGTTCGGAGTGTTTTGAAGAATTTTAATTATGCCGGTCTTTGACTAGTGCTTCAGGTCTCGCAAATGCAAGATTTTGTTCGCATTTGCGAACCGCGCATTTGCGAGGAGGGCTGCGCATTTGCGAGGTTGGAGTGGCACTGATGGGTTCACACTTGCGAAGGATTTTTATCGCATTTGCGATGTCACCTGGGTATGGCATTTTTCGCATTTGTGAGCCTTCTTCCGCTTTTGTGAGATGTCAATTATCACATTTGCGACTGCGGCAGAGTTGGTCAGGCTTCGCTTTTTCGACTCCTTTGTCGCATTTGCGACCATCGCATTTGCGAACCAGATGTCGCAAATACGACATCTGCGATTGGTGCAAGGGCTTTTATTCCGGGACTTAGTTTATTTTCCCTCATTTCCCACTTGGTCTTAGGCGATTTTGAGAGAATTTTTATGGTGGATTTTATCAACATCAAGAGGTAAGTGATCCCTATTAATTCTTTAGCTAAATACATAGATTATGGGTAGATTTAACATAATATTAAAGGAAAATTGTGGGATTTTTGTTAGAACCTAGGGTTTGGTAAAAATAAGATTTAACCACAAAATCTATTATGTAACTGGGAATAAATTATATATTTGAGTTCGTGAGGTCATGGGTAACATTTATATTCAAAAATTTTCGGAATCCAGGCATGTGGGCCCGGGGGTGAATCTTCCTTGTGGGGTAGGGTAATTACTCTAATAGCTAAAATATGAACTTTTGCGCATATATTTATTGGTTTATATGACTTTTGGTTAGTTTCAGAGTCCTCGACATCATTTGAGGAGTTCTAATGAGGTTGAAGGGCCGGATTGAGGACTTGGAATCGAGGTAAGTCTCTTGCCTAACCTTGTAAGAGGGAACTTATCCCCTTAGGTGTATTATTGTTGTGTGCTACTTGTTGTGGGGAGCTACGTGCGCACGAGGTGACGAGAGTCCGTACGTAGCTATATTTCATGATATGTCCGGATAGACTTAGACTCACATCATACCTTTAATTGTACTGTTTATGCCTATCATGTGTATTATTTGTCTTGATTAGGACTGAGATTGAGAATTTAAATTGGAAATATCGACTTAGTCTCTTACTTTAGAAACGTTGGGAAATAATAAACTATGAATCTGTGTCTTCTCGTCTCGCAAGTGCTTCCGCGAGCAAGGTAAATTCTCTACTCTTATGGGATCAGGCCGTTCGCATCGGTAGTGAAATAAACTACTCTTATGGGATCGGGTCTTTCGCCTTGGCATGATGGTAATACTACTCTTATGGGATCTAGTCGTTCGCTTCGGCAGATTGGTAATACTATTCTTATGAGATCGGGTTGTTTGTCTCGGCAGTACTGAATACCATTATTCCTATGGGATCGGATCGTTCGCCTCAGCATCTTTGTGCTTAATAATTGGAACTGGAATTGGCTTGGTAATTATTGAGTTAGCGCCTTCAAGGCCGGATATGACGTTTTTAGTAATTTGACATAGCCTCATGTGTGGACTTTCTGTAGTTACTTTTATTTGCTTCGCTGCTACTTGTTGTACACTCGCCATGTCTACTTTATGTATTTATACTGTTATTTGACCTCTAGTAAGTGTCAAGTCGACCCCTCGTCACTACTTTTTCGAGGTTAGACTGGATATTTACTAGGTACGCATTGTTTTCCGTACTCACGCTATACTTATGCACTGATGTGTAGTGTCACGACCCCAAGATCCAACTAGTCCCGATGGCACCTAACCCAACCCGCTAGGTAAGCCAATTAGTAACAATCCAACTCAAATGAGATCTACTGAGAGAAATAATAATATTATAGCTGAACTTTTATACAAGAAATCCCCAAGGATTGGTAGTATAAATCATGAGCTTCTAAGATTTAGAGTTTACAAAGCTAGTATAAAATAAATATATCATTTGTTTGAAATATACATAAATAGATTTTTATAAATCTTAAGCTACCAGAAATGAGAGGCAACTACAACCGGAACATAGGTTCATCTTCAAAGCCAGCTCTTGCCATACACAGCAATATCAGTTCTAAACTCTGCACGCAAGGTGCAGAAGCATAATATGAGTACAACCGACCCCGTGTACTAAATAAGTAACAAACCTAACCTTAGGTTGAAAGCAGTGACAAACTTGGACAACGGTCAGAGTCCAACACCAATAGCCAACAACAACTCATAACAATATAATAAAGGCCAAATACATAGATAGCCCCTTTAACTTGGCTTCAAATTCCATTTAAACACTTTAACAAAGAACTTATACTTATCAGACACTTCAACTCTTACCAAAATATACCTATTGAACACTTCCTTCTTATGTGGCACAAAAAGTGAATCTCACTTAGAGTGAGGCGTGTAAAGCTAAAATATACTGTAATTTTTTTTTCTTTCTTCCTAGTTCTTCTTCACATAACTCCCTCCCACAGTCCTACCATGATCATCTTCTTCCACTATAGAAATGTTCATCCATATCCATATACCTCATATAATTAACCAAAACCAAAAAAACAAAATTCAAAATAAAAAGAAAAGAAAAAATCTTAAAAATCTCAGCTTCGGAAAAAAGACGAATAAATAAAACAAGTTGAAAGGAGAGAAATTAAAAACGGTGGAACAAAAACCCAGCTGATAGCAATTGAAAAATGAGAAAAAGGTTAGAGAGGAAAAGACAACTCATCCAGAATAATAATAGTAAGGATTAAAGAAAAGCAAGCGAAATTTATAAAGCTTTTTTACACCGACTACCGGCGGCGATATCGCATTGCCGTTGTTTCATCGTTGAAGACCCACCACGCCTTTGAACCTCTTCAAATTCAAACCCACAAGAGTCATTAAAAACATGGGCATAAAAATTAGAGAAGGAAGCAACATCACCGGAAATATTTTGGCCTGAAGTGTGAGTACTTACCGGAACATTCTCTGGCAATCTTCCCTCTTTCATATTGTTTCCTTCTTTATTTTTAAATTACTTCTTGTTTATTCGAAAAATCGGATAATATTAAATTTATGTATGATTCTAAGGATACGTAATACCCTTTGATATAAAGATAACGATACGAGTATTTTGATTATGAGAATGGGAATGATGAACAGAAAGAATGAATAAGATGAGGTAAGACAAACACAAGGAGATATCTTTGTATATAAGAAAAGATCTTTTGTTCCAATCTCTTCAATGTCTTTAGCTTACAAGTTTTCTCCCTTTTATAATAGAGGGTCATTACATTATTTATAACAAAATAATAAATAAAGCATATAGTGGAGAACCCATGATGATTTGTCTCTTCCTCGATTCCCGCCAAGATTCTCTCTCTTGGTGCGGTTGCAACGGCTCTTGTTTGTGAACTCAACACTAGCTCGAACTCGATATTGGCTCGAACTCGATACTGGCTCGAACCCGTTACTGGGTCGGCTCTTCGGTCTTGGCTTGAGTTCGACCTTCGGGGCAGGCGTGGTGCATTTCCGACCTCGAAGCAACGGCTCGGGCTCGATAAGATTATCGAGTCGACTCCTCGAGCAGCCTTTGGACTCGATGCTCGTTTGTACTGTCTTCGGAGCTTACTCCCAAAATCCTACTCTGGCTTCTTGCCATTCGATCTCGATCGAACGTAGAAAGCCAAAATCTATTTTGACCGTATACAGATAGTCCCCTCGATTCTCATAAAGGATGTGGTGAGAATCAACATGATCTTTGACTGTTCGATCGGACAACAAGCTAACGTTTTATCAGGGACCGATTATGACGTATGTGATAGCTGTCCCATTGATTTAATTTTTCAAGGTATTTAATATTTGTCAGATGACGGTCGGTCATTTCTGATATTGAACCGACATGATGCGAGCCTATAAATAACCCTTCCACTTAACTTTTACCACTTTTACGCCTTCACTCTTCCAAATTCTCTTATCTTTTCCCTCTATTTCATTGCTTTAGAGCCATCTACACCAGAGTTTTAGGTGCCGTCAATTTTTGACTTTCCTTTGCCTTTCTTCCTCTCATATCAATGGCTAAAACTTCGAAAACTGTACCTCAGAAGGAGAAAGCTTCTTCTTCACGGCCGTCCGGCGACAAGGCACCGGTGGAGCCGTCCATTCACGACTATGTTCTCGGCCCGTGCACTCTGAAGATCGATTTTAAGGTTGAGAATCCTTCATCTGTTTCGGGTCGATGCGAGCACGTGTCGATGTACATGTGCTCTATAATGGAGGGTCATCTCGAGGCCGTCAGAAAAGACTACAACTGGGGTCCCGAGATTGTGTTGCAAATTCAATCCCCCGAAGAGAGCATCATCACTCATGTGAAGGGGTTTTTAAGTGTTTACACTTATCCTTTCATGTTGGGACCCGTCGACCTGGTGATCATTGATTTTTTCAAAAGATATCAGGTCACCCTCGGTCAAATTCATCCCTCTCTATGGCATATAGTTATCTTACTTTGCTTCTTCTCTATCAAAGCGGGGG
>AWOL01S0099621.1:81197-93268 GCA_000715115.1 Nicotiana otophora
GGTGGGCGTGATGCACTTCCGACCTCGAAGCAATGCCTCGGGCTCGATAAGATTATCGAGCCGACTCCTCGAGCAGCCTTCGGACTCGAGGCTCGTTTGTACCGTCTTCGGAGCTTATTCCCAAAATCCTACTCTGGTTTCTTGCCACTCGATCTCAATCGAACGTAGGAAAACCAAAATCTATTTTGACTGTATACAGATAGTCCCCTCGATTCTCATAAAGGATATGGTGAGAATCGACATGATCTTCGACGGTTCGATCGGACAACAAGCTGACGTTTTACCAGGGACCGATTATGATGTATGTGATAGTTGTCCCATCGATTTAGTCTTTCAAGGTATTTAATGCTTGTCAGATGATTGTCGGCCATTTCTTATATTGAATCGGCGTGATGCGAGCCTATAAATAACCCTTCCATCTAACTTTTACCACTTGTACGCCTTCACTCTTCCGAATTCCCTTATCTTTTCCCTCTGTTTCATTGCCTTAGATCCATCTACACCAAAGTTTTAGGTGCCGGCAATTTTTTCACTTTCCTTTGCCTTTCTTCCTCTCATATCAATGGTAAAACTTCGAAAATTGTACCTCAGAAGGAGAAAGCTTCTTCTTCACGGCCGTCCGATGACAAGGCGTCGGTGGAGCCGTCCATTCACGACTATGTTCCCGGCCCGCGCACTCTGAAGATCGATTTTAAGGTTGAGAATCCTTCATCCGTTCCGGGTCGATGCGAGCACGTGTCGATGTACATGTGCTATATAACGGAGGGTCATCTCTAGGCCATCAGGAAACACTGCAACTGGGGTCCCGAGGTTCTGTTGCAGATTCCATCCCCCGAAGAGAACGTCATCACTCATGTGAAGGGGGTTTTAAGTGTTAACACTTATCCCTTCACGTTGGGACCCGTCGACCCGGTGATCATTGATTTTTGCAAAGGATATCAGGTCACCCTCGGTCAAATTCATTCCTCTCTATGGCGTATAGTGATCTTACTTCGCTTCTTCTCTATCAAAGCCTGGGGCTGGATTTTTCTCTGAATCACCTCATACGATTGTATAGGCCTCAAATCTTTCGAGGACTAATCAGACTTCATCGTCGGGCATCAAAGGCTTTGATGTTGAGCATTGACAAAGACAAGGATCGGGGTTGGATGGGTCGTTATATTCGGCTGAGGACCCGTGACCTTATTTCGGAAGAGAAGATGTCGTTCCCCAAGGAATGAAATTTCGACTGTAAGTGTTTCTTGTTTGTTTTTCGTGTCTTTTCTCGATTTTTTCTAATGTCTTTCTCCGATATTCAGCTGCCCCTTGGATGCCACAAGCGATACCCGACCTCGAGGATTGGGTTCGGAAGTTAGCCTCGACTTCCTCTTATGCCGAACGCGCTTGGCGTGATTTGGCTAAAGGTAGATGGGAGGCCAAGAACCATGGTAAGGTTTTGCTTCTTCTTCACTTCGAAGTATTCCTTGTGTTCTATTTATTACTGATTTCCTTTCATGCAGGTGTAACCAAGGATGCCGCTTTGAGGCCTTCGAGCGGTGAAGAAGAAACCAAGTCCCCGGTCCCGAAACCGGGGAAAGATAAGAAGCGAAGAGCTGCCTCTCAGTCAGAGGACCCCAAGCCCAAAACTCGGAGGGTGAGGAGGAAGGCAGTTGCCCTTCCGATTGACTCGGTCCAACGACTGAGAGAAGAAGAAGAAGAAGAAGAAGAAGAAGAAGATAACGCCTCGGCTTTGTTGATCAGATCTGCGAAAGCTATCGAGGTTGCTAGAGCTCCTGAGCCGATAGCGGCTGTACCGGTCGGGGTCGGTCCTGAAATCCCGAGTTTTAATCGGAGCACCCCGAGTGATTTGCTTGGGGCTATAGCAGTGTGTCATTTGCCTTCTCTTCCAACTTATTCTGAGGAGGCGTTAAAGGAAGCTCGAGAATTGAAGACTCCCGATATGGGCGGAGGCTCTAGTGTAGGGGACCCTTTTCGGGATTTCTTCACTGGAGTCGATGATGCTTCCGATATTGGTGATGCTTCTCTTCTGCTAGAGGAGGCCCAACGTTTCATTACTCGGGTAATGATTTTTCTACACTTGGTTTCTTTGTTCTTTTCCATACTTGACTTGTGTTTTTTCCCTACTGTGCAGGCCATGAGTAGGTTTCGAGTCGATCTTAGTCAGTGTGAGGCTGAGCTTCAGAAGGTCTCGGGTGGGAGAGACGCCATGCGGCTTCTTTGCAGCCAAAAGGACGAGGCTATAAAGGACCTCCAAGCGGATTTGGCTAAGGTTCATGAAGAAGAGGCCAAACTCGATAAGCAGGTGAGCCTCGTTCTGTTAAAATATGGGTCTGACTCAACTGTGGAAGTTAAACCTTCATTGTCTCAGCTGCAGCAAAAGGTTGAAAAGATTGGGTTACTTCGGGAAGAAGTTGATCAAATCAAAGCTGAATGTAATCGGTGGAAGGAGACCGCCTGGCTGCGGAAAAAGAAACCATTTTAACCAAATTACTATCGGCCGATGTTCAGCTTCGAAGCGTCAAGCAAAAGGGGTCGGCTCAATATAAGAGAATCGAGGAGCTTGAAACACGTCTTGCTGAGGCCAAAGCAGATGTTGAGTCGTCGAAAGTCATGGCGGATAAGTCCATTGCTGTGTATCGGGCCGATGCCGAGGCTGCTCAGATAGAGGCACGGGAGGCGGCGGATACTGCCGACGCTCGAGCTTATTGGGTTGCCGAACTTGCTAAATGTAGGTCTCAGAGGGAGACCCTCGAGGAGATACAGGCTCGAGGTTTCGACCTTACCAAAGAGATAAAAAAGGCTAAAGAGCTCGAAGCTGAAGCTGAAGCCTTGGCTTCTGATGATGATGATGGCGGTAGCAAGAGCGGATCCGAGGACGGGGAAGAGCCCGACAGAGAAGCAAACGCCCATGAGGATGACCAGGAAGCTTAGTTCTTTATTAAATTTTTTTATGTTTGTAATCAATCATGTAGACAATTTTGTATATATACAACTTGGTCGACTTGTTTTTATGAAGATTTTAATCAAATTTTGACTTCGTAGTCTCTATGATTGATCAATTGTTTTTTCAGCCTTGAAGTGATGTAGCCCTTAGGCTTGCTAGTTGAGTCAATGATTCGAACTTGAAGAAATATAGCCCGTAGGCGTGATGGTTGAGTGGGTGCTCGCTCAAACTTAAAATGAAAGCAGCTTATAGGCTCATTAGCCATCAAGTGAATGATTCGAACTCGACGTAATATAGCCTTTAGGCGTAATGGTTGAGTGAGTGCTTGCTCGAACTCGAAATCAAAGTAGCCCATAGGATTCTTAGTCGAGTGAATGTTTCGAACTCGAAGTAATGTAGCCCGTAGGCATAATGGTCGAGTGAGTGCCTGATCGAACTCGAAATAAAAGTAGCCCGTAGGCTTATTAGTCGAGTGAATGTTTCAAACTCGAAGTAATGTAGCCCGTAGGCGTAATGGTCGAGTGAGTGCTTGCTCGAACTCGAAATAAAAAGTGGCCCGTAGGCTTATTAGTCGAGTGAATGTTTCAAACTCGAAGTAATGTAGCCCGTAGGCGTAATGGTCGAGTGAGTGCTTGCTCGAACTCGAAATAAAAAGTGGCCCGTAGGCTTATTAGTCGAGTGAATGTTTCAAACTCGAAGTAATGTAGCCCGTAGGCGTAATGGTCGAGTGAGTGCTTGCTCGAACTCGAAATAAAAAGTGGCCCGTAGGCTTATTAGTCGAGTGAATGTTTAGAACTCGAAGCAATGTAGCCCGTAGGCGTAATGGTCGAGTGAGTGCTTGCTCAAACTTGAAATAAAAGTGGCCCGTAGGGTTATTAGTCGAGTGAATGTTTCGAACTCGAAGTAATGTAGCCCGTAGGCTTAATGGTCGAGTGAGTGCTTGCTCGAACTCGAAATAAAAGTAGCCCGTAGGCTTATTAGTCGTCGAATTTGTCTTGATTCTGATTGTGCAATAAATCTCAAAAATAGAGGAATTTTCTTGGACGTCGGTAAAGAGGAGGACTTTCTGTGCACGTCATTATACATGTGTTCATGTTTGCGCCTGGGTTCGGGCCAATCTACATGATCATGGTTCGTTTCAACCATTTGGCTCTTACAATTTTTCCTATGGGAACCGTGTTGTTGCGAAATAACTTTCTTACATCTGAACTCGATGTATTTGAGGGCCTAATGCCCCCAGTATTCGAGGTCGATTGTAAAGAGGCCTCGGATATTGTTGTAAGTACAGCACGATCAATGGTTGCCTCATTAAAAACCTTGCCGAAAAACTCATTTGGGATAAAACCGGTCTAAGGGAAAAAGAGTGCAACGCGTGCTTTCAAGCGAAAGATCCATCTTAGCTCTTGTTCGGATTTCTGCAGGGGTCAGTTTCGAAAATGTAAATGAATATGGAAAGGTCGTACCTTAACAGTAGTACCGTTTTAGATGTGATACATTCCAGCTGCTTGATAACTGTTTGCCATTTATAATGCCGAGCCTATACAATCCCTTTCCGACGTTCTCGAGCACCTGATACGGTCCTTCCCAATTTGGTCCTAGTTTTCCTTCGTTCGGATTTCGGGTATTGATGGGTGACTTTTCTTAACACTAAGTCCCCGGGCTTGAAATGGCAGAGCTTGGTTCTTTGATTATAATATCTTTCGATTCGTTGCTTTTGGGCGGCCAACTGGACGAGAGCAGCTTCTCGTTTTTTGTCTGATAATTCGAGGCTAGTGTTCATAGCCTCGTTATTTGATTCTTCTGTTGTGTATCGAAATCTGGTACTGGGTTCGCCGACTTCGACTGGTATTAATGCTACGGACCCATATACTAAGGAGAACGGGATTGCCCCCGTACTGGATTTTGACGTCGTTCGATATGCCCAAAGGACTTCGGGTAGGATTTCTCTCAACATTCCTTTAGCGTCGTTCAGCCTCTTCTTTAGGTTTTGAATGATAGTTTTGTTTGTAGATTCGGCTTGTTCGTTCCCACTGGGATGGTATGGCGTTGATAGTATCCTTCTTATTTTGTGATCTTCGAAGAATTTTGTTACCTTGCTGCCAACGAATTGTTTCCCATTGTCATATACTATTTTGGCGGGTATCCCGAATCGGTATACGATATGATCCCAAATAAAGTCTATAACTTCTTTCTCTCTTATTTTCTCGAACGCCTGCGCTTCAACCCATATAGAAAAATAGTCAGTCATAAATAAAATAAATTTGGCTTTACCTGGGGTTGATGGCAGAGGGCCGACGATATCCATTCCCCATTTCATGAACGTCCATAGGGATAGGACTGAGTGAAGTTGCTCTCCAGGTTGATGGATCATTGGCGCAAACCTTTGACATTTGTCACATTTACGAACAAATTCCTTCGCATCTTTGCCCATATCGATCCAATAATACCCTGCTCTGATTATTTTTCGAACTAATGCATCGGCACCGGAGTGATTCCTATAAGTTCCCTCGCGCACTTACCGTAGGATGTAATCGGTATCTCTCAGACCCAAGCATACTGCCAATGGTCCATCATATGTCCTTCGATATAGCATTCTGTCCGAAGCCAACGTGAATTGAGCAGCTTTAGTCCAAAGGGCCCTAGAATCTTTAGGGTTCGATGGGAGCTTTCCGCTCTTTAAGTATTCAATATACTTATTTCTCCAATCGTAGGTTAAGCTTGTAGAATTTATCTCGGCATGACCTTTTTCGATTACCGATGTCGAAAGTTGAACGACATTCCCCGAGCTCAAGTCATCTACCTTGACCGACTATCCCAAATTCGCAAGTGCATCGGCTTCATTATTCTGCTCTCGTGGAACATGCCGTATAGTCCATTGTTTGAAATGGTGCAAAGTGACAAGCAGTTTGTCTAAATACCTTTGCATTCTACCTTCTCGGACTTCGAAGGTTTTGTTTACTTGACTCACCACTAGCAAAGAGTCACAATTGGCTTCAATGACTTCTGCTCCCAAGTTTCTAGCTAGCTCGAGACTTGCAATCATGGCTTCATACTCGGCCTCGTTGTTAGTCAACCTTGTAATTTTAATAGATTGTCTAATAGTGTTACCCGTGGGTGATTTCACAACTATGCCTAGTCCGGACCCTTTTACGTTCAAAGCTCCGTCCGTAAAAAGGGTCCATATCCCCGATGATGTACCTAATTCCAACAGGAGTTCTTTTTTGACTTTGGGTACGAGGGTTGGCGTGAAATCGGCCACGAAGTCTGCTAAAATTTGAGACTTGATGGTCGTACGGGGTTGATATTTGATATCGTACCCACTGAGTTCGACGGCCCATTTGGCCAATCGGCCTGATAGCTCGGGCTTATTCAAAATATTACGAAGCGGGTAAGTGGTCAATACGCATATGGGATGGCATTGAAAGTACGACCTTAACTTTCTAGAGGCACTTATCAGTGCAAGTGCCAATTTTTCTAGGTGCGGATACCTAGTTTCTGCTTCTCCTAGGGTCCGACTTATATAATAAACGGAAAATTGCGTACCTTGCTCTTCTCAAACTAGGACACTACTTACGGTGACTTCCGATACTACCAAGTACAAGCAAAGTTTTTCATTGGTTTTTGGAGTGTGAAGTAGTAGGGGGCTCGATAGATGTCGTTTTAGTTCCTCTAATGCTTGTTGGCGTTCTGGTGTCCAAGCGAAATCGTTCTTCTTTTTGAGTAGAGAGAAAAATTTGTGACTTCGATCTGATGATCTCGAAATGAATCGGCCTAAAGCTGCAATTCGTTCCATTAGCTTTTGTACAGCTTTCACGCTGTCCACGATGGCGATGTCTTCGATGGCCTTGATTTTGTCGGGGTTAATCTCGATTCCACGATTCAACACTATGAAGCCAAAGAACTTGCCTGAACCGATCCCGAAAGCACATTTCTCGGGGTTGAGCTTCATGTTGTATTTCCTCAAAATCTCAAACGTTTCCTGCAAATGGGTTAAATGGTCCTATGCGCGCAGGGACTTAACTAGCATGTCATCAATATAAACTTTTATTTATTTACCTATTTGTTCTTCGAACATTTTATTTACTGGGCGTTGGTAAGTAGCCCCTGCATTTTTTAGTCCGAAGGGCATCACATTATAACAATATGTTCCATATTTGGTGACAAACGAAGTCTTTTCCTGGTCCTCCGGGTTCATCTGGATTTGATTATACCCGGAACAGGCATCGAGAAAAGTGAGGATCTCGTGGCCGGTCGTGGCATCGATCATGCGATCAATATTGGGCAGCGGAAAGGAATCTTTGGGCCATGCTTTGTTCAAATCCTTTATAGTCTACACACATTCTAAGTTTGCTCTCTTTTTTAGGCACTACAACTACATTGGCTAACCATTCGGGATACTTCACCTCCCGAATGGACCCTATCTTGAGAAGTTTGGTTACCTCGTCCTTTATGAATGTGTGCTTTCCCTCGGACTGGGGTCTTCTCTTTTTCTTCACCAGTCTGAACCTAGGGTCCAAGCTTAGACGATGGGTCGTTATGTCTGGTGGGATCCCTATTATATCTAAATGGGACCAGGCAGAATAATTGACATTATCGATAAGAAATTGAACAAGTTTCTTCCTGAGTTCGGGGCTCAACCCCGTTCCCAAGTATACCTTTCGCTCGGGTTAGTGCTCAATTAGTGTGACTTGCTCTAGTTCCTCGATTGCTGATTTAGTGGCGTCGGAGTCATCGAGAATCATGAAAGATCGAGGGACCCTTTGATCATCATCTTCTTCGATCTTCTGGTTATCTGGCTAGGTCGAAGCCGATGTCTGTGATTGCTATTTGGTGTCTCGTTCTCCTTCTGAGCCCGATCCCTTTATCGGCGAAGGCGAGATATTGATTTTGCTTCCTCGACGGTGAACATTTCCTTTGCGGCCGGTTGTTCTCCATATACCGTTATGACACCTCTCGATGTCGAAAATTTGAGGGCCTGGTGTAGGGTCGAAGGTACTGCTCTCATGTTGTGGATCCATGGCATTCCGAAAAGGGCATTGTATCTCATATCGCCTTCAATCACGTGAAACTTTGTTTCCTGGATAGTTCCGGCCATGTTTATTGGTAGGATTATCTCGCCTTTGGTTGTTTCACATGCCATATTGAATCCGTTTAGAACTAGAGTTGTGGGTATGATCTGGTCTTGTAGGCCGAGCTGTTCTACGACCTTCAATCTGATGATGTTGGCCGAGCTACCTGGATCGATTAACACACGCTTAATTTAGTTTTATTCATGAGTACGAATATTACCAGTGCATCGTTATGAGGTTGGATGATTCCTTCTGCATCTTCATCATCGAAGGATAAAGTCCCTATGGGTGCGTAATCTTGAGTCTGAGATCTCTTTCCCTCACAATCGATGTTTTAGTGCGTTTAAGCACTGGTCCCTGAGGGGTATCGACGCCGCCGATGATCATGTGAATGACGTGTTGCGGTTCTTCTTGCTCGTTTTGCTTGCCGAAATCCCTGCTTTTAAAATGGTTCTTCGCCCTATCACTCAGAAATTCCCGAAGGTTCCCTTTATTAAATAAGCGGGCTACTTCCTCTCTTAGCTGCCTGCAGTCTTTCGTTCTGTGGCCATGGGTGCCATGATATTCGAACATTTGATTGGGATTCCTTTGGGCAGGATCGGTCTACATGGGTCAAGGCCATTTAGTGTCTTTGATGCGTCCGATAGCCGACATGATGGCGAAAACACCAACGCTGAAGTTATACTCTGATAATCGAGGTGCTTCTATAGGATCGGCATATTTATCAAAGCCGTTCTTGCTCAAAAGTATCCAAGAATTTTTCCTTCGATCAATCCTTCGATTGTTCCGAAATGTATTACGTGCCGAACCGTTGTTCATCCGATCTGCGACGTACGGTTGGTATCGGTCTCTGTTCGACCTTTGTTTTCTGTCGATCTCCCTTTTGCATTTAGTAGTTGTCCTGCTCTGATGCACGGGTCCATATGAAGCTCCCAATTGATCATCCTCGACCCTAATTTTTGATTGATATCGGTTGTGTATATCTGCCCAAGTTATTGCTGGATACTCGATCAAATTTTGTTTCAGCCGACGTGATGCTGTCGAACTTAGTTCGTTCAACCCTTGGGTGAAAGCTTGTACAGCCCAATCGTCTGTGACCGGTGGCAATTCCATGCGTTCCATTTGAAATCGGGATACAAATTCCCTCAGCATTTCATTACCCCTTTGCTTTACTTTGAAGAGGTCTGATTACCTTGTTGCCACTTTTATGGCACTAGCATGTGCCTTTACGAACGAATCTGCTAACATGGCAAAAGAATCGATGGAATTTGGTGGTAAATTGTGATACCAAATCATTGCTCCCTTCGAGAGGGTCTCCCCGAACTTTTTCAACAACACGGATTCGATCTCGTCGTCCTCCAAATCATTACCTTTGATGGCACATGTGTAAGAGGTGACATGTTCGTTAGGATCGGTCGTACTGTTATATTTGGGAATTTCGGGCATACGGAATTTCTTGGGGATTGGTTTTGGGGACGCACTCGAGGGAAAAGGCTTTTGTATGAATTTTTTTTGAATCAAGCCCTTTTATCATTGGTGGAGCCCCCGGGATTTGATCGACCCTGGCATTGTATGTTTCAACTCTCTTGTCATTGGCTTCGACTCATTTTGTGAGTTCATCGAGCAATTTAGTAATTTCGGGAGTGGTCCCCGATTCTTGCTCGTTTGATTTCACTACGGCGGGCTCCGTTCTAGGGGTGATTTCTCGAAGCGGATTGGAATCCGGCCTGCTCTGTATAGGAGGTTGGCTCTGTAACTGAGCTATCGCTAATTGTTGGGCTTGTAGCATCTCGAAGATCTTATGCAAGCTGGCCCCGATTTCCCCCGCGTTATGGGTGTCTCGGGCTACGGATCGAGTACCGCCCTGAATGCTTCTTTCTGGTTTGAAACGCTGATGCGCCTCTAGAGCTATTGTTGAATTGACATCCACTGGTACTTCTACTCGAATTTTAGGTGCTTCGATTCGAGCCTCAGTGCCATCATCGAGTGGCCTTTCGGCCCCGGGTGCCAAGTTGATGGTTTCATCTTGAAGGCCGGCTTCGTGGTTGATAGGTAAAGCCATTGCTGATTTGAAGTTGTAAGCCGGTGTGTACTGTAGATTTATATCAAACAATCACTATTATCCTTAGCCCCACGGTGGGCGCCAAACTGTTTACCCGAAAAATCGGATAATGTTAAATTTATGTATAGTTCTAAGGATATGTAATACCCTTTGATATAAAGATAACGATACGAGTATTTTGATTATGAGAATGGGAATGATGAACAGAAAAAATGAATAAGATGAAGCAAGACAAACACAAGGAGATATCTTTGTATATAAGAAAAGATCTTTTGTTCCAATCTCTTCAATGTCTTTAGCTTACAAGGATCCCCCCCTTTATTAATAGAGGGTCATTACATTATTTATAACAAAATAATAAAATAAAGCATATAGTGGAGAACCCATGATGATTTATCTCTTCCTTGATTCCCGCCAAGATTCTCTCTCTTGGTGTGGTTGCAACGGCTCTTGTCTGTGAGCTCGACACTGGCTCGAACTCAATACTGGCTCGAACCCATTACTGGGTCGGCTCTTCAATCTTGGCTTGAGTTCGACCTTCGGGGCGGGCGTGGTGCATTTCCGACCTCGAAGAAATGGCTAACTCCTCGAGCAGCCTTTGGACTCGAGGCTCGTTTGTACTGTCTTCGTAGCTTACTCCTAAAATCCTACTCCGGCTTCTTACCACTCGATCTCGATCGAACGTAGGAAAGCCGAAATCTATTTTAACCGTATACACTTCTCTAAGAATCATTAAATTCCAAAATCAAAAGAGCATAGTAGCAAATATCCTTAATAGCCAGAAAACTTTCCGCCTAGTCGTGGCGGAAATATTTTAAGGGAACTTCCCCCCCAAGAACGTGAAGAAGAGAATGAGGGGGAGATATTATTAAAAAAGTGGTCTTAAAAGCCTTATTCAAGTCTTAATTATTTTTTATTTTATTTTACATGTGTTCCCTATTAATTGGTCCACTTTTCCATGTCAACACAATTGGTATTCACGCGCTTCATATGAAGTGATGCAGTAATCCAAGTGTTGAAGTGTCTAATAGGTACAAGGGTTTATTAAAGTGCCTAAATGAAAGTTGGAGCCAAGTTTAAAGGGTTGTATATGTATTTGGCCTATAATAAAAGTAGTACAAGAAACAACTCAAAGATATGATGCTCAGCTCGTTCACAGTTACGGAAAAATAGGCATGTTTTTCAAGTATAAGAGTAAAACCCAAATCTTTCACCGAAATCACCAAAATATGAGTAAGTTAGAAATCTATGATTTTTCCCAAAAACTTTCAACAACAGATAATATGTTTCAATCTTTGATAACATGAGAAAAGTACATCTCTATGCCTACATATCAATGTGCATGTGAAGTCATAAATGTCACAAAACCGTGTAACATGAGGAAAGACATCTCTATGCATGTATGTTAAGTATGCATGTCAAATGCAATGCATCAGAGTGATGAAATCATGTACTCACACTCTCAGAGTACTCAATATCGCTGTCTGACACTCCCACTCATCAAGCTCAATCACTCAGCACACTCAGTTACTCAGCACTGTACGGTACCTGCTATGACGCGTAGCCTGATCCCATCATGAATCAATAAATACTGGTCTCACTACTGGTATGTCAGACTCCGGAGGGGAGGATCCTTCCCAAGCGCTAATATAAGCCATCATAGCTTGCAGCCCGATCCCATCAATAATATATAATAAGCCCATAGGGCTTGTTGCGGCGTGCAACCCGATCTATATAATAATAATAATATATATAAAGTCAATGTGGCCTACTGCAGAGTGAAGCCCGATCCCATCAATAATATATATAAAGCCTATAGGGCCTTCTTGTCAAGACCCAAACCGATGGGCCGTGACGGGCACCCGGTGCCTTATACAACTGAGCACTAATATAACGTATCTTTCTTATCATACCATCATGGGTAAATGGGTCGGAAGGGCCGTCATGATATAACCAGAATAAAACATAAGGGGATACTCGACATAGGATGACCCAA
>AWOL01S0099644.1:1156-14337 GCA_000715115.1 Nicotiana otophora
CATATATATATATATATATATATAAAACTGTGTATAATCGGTTTATAATCTCTATAGGTAAAAACAAACGGGTGAAAATCATTTACATCCCCAAATTTACTCTAAAAATCAAACTCATCCTCCAACTTCAAATAATTATCATTTTTATCTTTTCATCCTATGCAATGTCTATTTTACCCTTGACATTTTCAACTCCCATATATGTAATATCTTTTTATATTATCCAGATATTTTTAATGCAGGTATTTATTCATAATTTAAAAAATAATATTATATCTTATTATATAATTTAATCTAAGTTCACTAACATTATAAATAAATACTCATCTTATGAATTTAGTACAAAATGCAAAGCTACTTTATTATTATTGTTATTTTAATATTATGTATATTAACATTTTAATATTATGTATATTAAAATGCATATAATATATATGTCGGTGTGTGTGTGATTTTAAGTTCCAGGATTTTATTATTCTCCATGTGTATATAAATTTTTGAGTTTTGATTGTTATCAGTAGAGTTTTTCTAGATTATAATTATAGGTCATGTAAAGTGTAAATAGATAATTTTTATAAATTTATTATAAAATTTACCGCTATTTTCATACATTATTTTTTTATTACATGCATTGTATATTTATAAAATTTTCATTCTCTTTTACTCTCAGTTTTGTAAATAAATAGAGTTTTGATTGCTATTAATAAAATTACTGATATGGGTAAATTATTTATTGTAATTTTTTTATTTTTCTCATTTATTTCACTATTGAACGTCATCAACTTATATGCTTGGCTACTACTTCACTTTTTTTTTTGGTTTTGAACAAGTTTCTTTAATTTGTCTATAGGTAAGTCGAAAACATAAATTAAAATAAAAAAAATATCATTATTCAAGAATAAAAATAAGAGATAAAAATTGAAGAGGGTAAACTAGGCATTTTAAGATTTCATCTTTGATAAGAGGAGCAAAATGATAATTGTTCAAAGTTGGAGGATTAATTTAATTTTTAAAGTAATTGGGGATGTAAAAAGAAACTCACTATTTGGGGCAGTAGGATTTTTCTCGTTTTCCTAGTGCACTAAATTGTTTGAGAAAAGGAAAACTCTCAAAGCAATGTCCAATCGCTTGATAAAGAAATGAATATTGGGTTAACTTAATTCCAAAAGTCAGTTCAATAAACGATCATAGGTGATGTGGGACAGTTACAGGCTTATTAATATATAATGTTTTTTTGAAGGGCAAAATACCTTGTTTTTTTAAAGAATTTTCTAAGATGTGTCGAAACGTAACTCTACTTTGGACTGCGGGGGCTCACCCACAATGCCAAGCATATCTATTTTCTCTCAATTTCATTTATTTAAGGGAAAATTTGAGGTGAGCGTGGTAGAAAAAATTGAAATTTTAGATGGGTATTGGAGGAATTGAAAAAGTAGGTAGTGAAACTAAAAAAACAAAAATCTTTGAATTTGGTAGAATTAAACTTCTTCTTTTTCTTCTACTGATATATGAGTAAATATGGAGTTGGGATTTTTTTTGGTAAGGATGTTAGGGTCGGCAACTCGGGTAGTGCAGAATTTAGCCAATCAACGGTATAATGATAATAACAAAGACAATGGAAGTTGATAACAACGGTAATTAAAGCATATAAAAAAGACACAAATTTAACGTGGTTCGGTCAAAGTGATCTACGTCCACAAGCGGAGATGAGCAATTTCACTATACCAACAAGAGTACAAAATTAAAATAAACACTCTAATTAATCCCAAATACCCTAAGAGAATAACCTCACAAGATCACTCCAAAGAAAGAGTTTACACAAGTGCTTCCCAACACTAACTCTCGTACAAAACACTCTTAATAAATGAGGAAAGGAAAAAACAAGAATGAAGACTCAAGCCTTGTTGGCGTGTCTAAAATGAACTAATGACATTCCCTTTTATAGGCAAAAAAGTCTTGGCCTCTTAGATGTAAAAGAAGAGATACAACTTATACAAATGATGTCCACCACACAATACAATATTTTGGGGTCCCAAAGAATATCGCCAACAAAGTCTACACTTTACAAATATACTTATATTTACTTGAGATTGACTCTGTTAACCAAAATATTGGCCAAAGGATTTATACAGCTATTCCAATTTTCTCATATTAGCCGTCTAGCCAGCTATGTCATAGGATTATCAAAGCTACAAATCACGTTTCTTTTGACAAATGGAAATAGTCTTAGTTTCTACTTAATTAATATTTAATGAGAGTTATATGTACAACGTAACTAAAGAAAGACTATGTTTTGTGTTCTAAAACTGGCCGCCACTGCATCATTCAACTTGCGATTTCTAAAAACTAACAATTTCAAAGTGGTCCAAAACCTAAATTTGCCATAAATTTCCTATTATTAAAATGCTTTCGGCTGTATATACTACCCCTCTGTTGCAAAAGGAATATCACACTTTATTTGTTAAAAATAATTTAAATTTTTTTTTCTTTTATCCTTATTAATAAGATGATTTATAGTCATACAAATAAATGTTTATGTCTTATTTTCAACCATAAATTTTAAAAATCTTTATTTTCTTTTAAACTCTGTGATCAGTCAACACCGTTACAGAAATTGTGACGGAGGGAGTATTAGTCTAAACAAACGGCAGTGAAATCTTTTCTTCTTTGTCTGCACAAGCGCCTTGAACCCTTTCCTATCTGGAATACTATAAACTTCAACACTTCGTTAAATTTCTTTAATTTTCCCATTCAAAACAAATAGAAGGGTGCAAGAACAAGAAGATAAAAGGAGCAAAGAAAATGTCAGTTTGTGAGAGATTTAATCTCAGGGCTTTAGTTTTTCTTCTTCTTTTTCTTCTACTTACAGCTATGGCTTCTAAAGTTGAAAGCATAAGAGATATACAAGAGAAGAATTATCAGAGTTTGCTTCAAAACCAGCTTCCAAGAGGACCAGTACCACCTTCTGATCCATCTCCATGCCATAACAAGCTTCATCCTTTCAATCGAAGCGACTTTTCTTTTCATCAAGATTATATCATATGTCCATAATGTAATCATCTTTTTTTATTTCCATCGGGTGTCCGGTACATACCAATTAACTTTGAGGCCCGACGACTAACCCAAATTCGCGTCAAGAAAGTCTCACTTTGCGGGTAAAGCGTTCTCTACCGAAAGACAGCTTCATATCAGGGCCCGAACCCTAAAACTTTGGTTAAAGATGGAGAAACGAACACTTACTTACTGGTTACTCCACCACAACCTTTGGTGGTTAATGTTTGATCATATGTGTATTTAATTATTTGATTTTTCTTATTTTTATGCTTTACATGTTGGTTATTTATACAAGGAATTCAAAACAAATTAAGGCATCCTTCCTTGACACCCCGCCCCCTGAAATTTAATTGAATGATGGGAATTAGCTCTTTCAACTTTTCATTCGTTCTTTACTCTTTCAATCTTTTAGAAGTAGCCATTTCTAACTTTACCTGAGCTTTTCATTCATTTTTTACTCTAATTTTGATAAATTATATGCCCCGTATCATCTAAATTAAAGTATAACTTATCAGAGGTTGAACTTTTTTATCTACTATTTATCTCCAAGATTCTCTTTCCCTCGCGTACAAGCCTAATTCTTGTTCTACAAAATGTATACGTGAATATATTATGTTGATCAGAAGCAGTTATATACGTGAATCCAAAGGCTATGTGTTCTGGCTTTGATAATATGTTTGAATTATTTAATATGACATTTAAAAATTTAAGATATTATATAGCATTTAGAGATGGCAATGGGGCGGGGAGGGACGGTTGCAGGGCGGGTTCATTTAACCCACATAAAGTTCAACCCGTACCGCATAGCAAAATATTCTGTTTTTCAAACCGTCCCGCGTCCTGCAAAGCAATTTTTTTTTTTTTTCATTTTAACAAGTAGTTTCTCTTTGTATTTTTTCTTTTCCCCAAAAACGTTAACGATAACCTACGGCCTTCTTTTCTCTTTTTCTCGGGAGTTCCAGCTCTGTCAATAATGCATTCCATGTGCTAATGTATGTCTACTACTAATCTTGTTAGAAAATATCTTTTAGAATATTACTCCATAACAAAGTAATAATTTGATTAGTGAGTTAATTATAATAATCAATTTTAAATATATCTTCTTAAAACTAGTATGCTACATTCCTTCAGGATAGACGCGTCAATATTTTAATGATTAACAAAAGAGATTGAATTATTGGTAATATCTGAATATGTTCAGATTTATAACTAGAATATATTGTATGACCCACACGTTTAAGTTTAAAGGAACAAGAAAAGAGAAGATTAATGAACTAACAAAATTTAAAATAAAAATAAAAATATAAAGACGAGCAAGGGAAAATTTATAAAACAGATTCCAATTGAGAAAGCAGATAACAAATTTATGAAAGCATTTGAATCTTCTTTGACGAAAAGCAGCAAATGCGCGATGCAGGTATTATACAAATGCATAACCCGCAACCGCTCGTAACTACAGTTAAATTTCAAAAAAAATACTTGAACCTGCACCCACCCCGCATCGTATAAGCTTAAATCTGCCCCGCCCAGCACCTGCCCGCCCCGTTTGTCATCCATATATAGCAACTACTTTTCATTTAACTATGGTATACGCAACATCTCTAACTTAGGGGCGGCTCTAAGGCTTTGGGTAGTGAGGCCATTGCCTTAGGCCCCCAAATTTTGAAGGCCCCCAAATTTATTTTAAATTCTTATTATTATTGTTACTATTATATATTATATAATTTATATAAATAATTAGAATAAAAAAAGTGTTACAATATATTTTTTGTTACTTGATTGAGGTTATTTTATACAATAAATTTATAAATTATGATAATTTTCTTCCCTCATTAATTAGTATATTTGACAAGAGTGGGTTGCTCTAGTAGTGACCACCCTTCATTTTCAACCAAGAGGTTGTGAGTTCGAGTCACCCCAAGAGCAAGGTGGGGAGTTTTGAAGGGAAGGAGTCGAGGGTCTATCGGAAACAACCTCTCTACTCTAGGGTAGGGGTAAGGTCTGCGTACAAACTACCATCCCAAGACCCCACTAATAGGATTATACTGGGATTAAAGGCCTCCGAATATGGTTTCGCCTTAGGCCCCGAGATCTGTTGAGCCGCCCCTGCTCTAACTTTGTTTTTGTTTTTTTAAATATCAACTGTTTTTCGCTTAATTGGTATATAACGCTCGTTTTGCAAAATACGGCCATCAAATTAAAGATCAGATTGTTTATGGTCAAGCCGATCTAAATGGTGGTAAAGGGGCTATAACGGTATAACCCCTATATATTAGGGCATTTAAACGTGTATCTCAAACATTTTTTTTTTTTTTGGTGGAATGAAATTTTTTTATTCATCTCTAGAATAAAGTACAATGAAGGAAAAACAATGAAGGATCACACTCTAATTCCTATCTATATAAAAAAAAGTCTCATATTTACTCATTTATCCTATCCTGTACATGCATTTTCCTGCCTATCTCCTATCTATCTATATACTTCTTCCATCCACCTTCTATCCTTGTACTTTTTCCGCTTGCTAAGTATTTCCACCACTCGAACTTTGCATTCTTCTTTGATTTGCTCACATACTCTGTGTGGTTTAGGGACTAAACTCTGCCATAGGGCTTCATTCCTCCCCTTCCATACATGATAGTTAGTTGCTGCTAATAGTGCATATGAGAATTCCCTACTCAGTTTGCCTCACATTTTCCTAACTACTCTTTTCCATAGGGACTGTCCTTCAAGGTTTGTGATTCTTACCTTTAGCCACAGTAGTATTGTAGTGATGCATATTTTTGAGAATTGATACTCATAGAATAAGTGTTCAATAGTTTCTGGTGCATTTCCACATAGTACACACAGGCCATCTGTATTGATTCCTCAGCGAGCTAGCCTGTCCTTTGTGAGTAACTTCTTCTGCATAGTCAGCCAGCATATAAAGCTGTGTTTTGGAATGTTTTGTTTGCACCAGACCCATCTTCCCCATTGGCAAGTGTCCTGATTTCCCTTCAACCACGAATATCCTTTTTGGATTGTATACTTCCCTGCATTTGACTGCTATCCTCCTTGAGTATAGCCCCCTGCCAATTTATCTCTTATGTGACATATTTTCTTCCAATACCAGCTACTGTCCTGTGGTACATTGTAGTGCCACCAATCTACATTTTTAAGGTAGAAATGGTTAATCCATTTAACCCACATAGAGTCAGTCTTTTGAGTTATGTCCTAGACATACTTTCCTATGGTTGCCTCATTCCATACCACACAGTCCTTTATTCCAATCCCTCCTTCTTGTTTTGGTCGACAAACTAGGTCCCAGGCTACTAGTGGTGCCCTGTTTGCTTCCGCCTTGCCACCCCACAAGTAATTTCGACAGATTGCTGTAATACTTTTAAGAACTGCTTTGGGAAGTATGAAGATCGATGCCCAGTATGTGTGGATATGCATCAGTACTGCATTGATCATTTGCACTCGTCCAGCATATGATAGATTTTTTGAACCCCAACTCCTTATTCTGGTAGTTAGTTTGTCCACTAGCACTTGACAGTCCATTTTTGATAGTTTCTTAGATGATACTGGTACACCTAAGTATTTAAATGGGAGTCTGCCTTTACTATAACCTGTTATTTCACACAAATCTTCTATCTCCTTTGCCTCTATATTCACAACAAATATGTTAGACTTGCCTGCATTAGTTGTTAACCCTGAGGATCTGGAGAATGATTGAAGCCCTCTCAGCATTTGCATCACAAATTGAAACTCCCCTTTGCAGAACATGATGTATCTCAAACTAATTGGGACAAATATCTTAAAAGTATAATAATACATGTGTGATAGAAGTTGAAGGAAAAATGCAAGCTCAAGTTGATGAATGTGAACCTATTCGACTAATATTTATTGTCATCGCACAATCATATTGAAAAATTGCTTTTAAATGAATTTGAAAAGATATTAATATTCAACTTCAATCATGCAATTCTTATAATTTATCGAGTATTTTGACAGTAATCTTTTTTTATATGCCAACAATGTGAATTTGAGCAACATCGCATGTGTTTCCAAATGTTTCACATCTTAAAGTTTTTGTCTTTTTAAAAATTATATCTTCCTTCCTTTTATAGTCACATACATATCAAGAGGTTCTTGTTAAATAAAAGTAATATTTTGTAAAAGTTGTACATAAATCGACCAATATATGTGACTAGTAGATCATTGCCGATATCATGATATACACCTACACAGAAGTAGACTTATTATTTTGTATGGATATAATAGTTGTTAAAATATTTAATTGATGCATATAAAGTCTAGTTACACATACATGTACCTTTTGTCTGTTTTAAAATTATGAGTCCTTTTATCTATGAATTTGACATATGAAAATTTTAACACTCTATTAGATACGAAAAAATAATATATCTTTGTAGTTTTTAAATTTAACTTTTAATAGTTCAGAAAGAACTTGACAAACAAAACAATGAGAATAAATAATATTACAATATGTATGTGTGATGAGGATAGCCTGCATTACATTTACTAGTGTGAAAGATGAAAACATCAAAACTGCTTCCAGAAAATTATTCGCATTAATCATTTACAGTTTGATGGAGTTATTATAGTAGAAACATACAAGGGAAAAGGAAATAAGAAGAGAGCACAAGACGAGTAAGAAAATTTGGGGAATAAATAAGGAAGCCACGATTTTGGGGGTAAAAGGTGTGAGGTTTTAGGTAGTATTCCTATTATAATGGATTAGGGATTGTTCCCACGTTAATGTAGGAATAATTTTTGGGGATTTCTAAAAATGAAACAAATTGTAAATGAAAAGTAATGCATAGTTGTATACGGTCGAAATCGAGCTCGCCTACGACATGGCGGGTTAGGCTCGAAACTTGGCAATAAAGGGCTGAAGATCAACTCTAAGTCCCATCGGGTTAGAACCCGAGGTTAGAACCCGGGGTCAGAATGCCTACCCTTGAGAACATTGAGTCTGTGATCCCGGAGTCGACCATAACCCCGAACGAGCTCTAAGAAACATTGTTAGTATAACCAACAAAAGACCGAAATATCCGTGACCGGTCGGATATTACGGCAAAAATCTCGGCACGTATCAATAAGGAACCAACAACCAACAAATGAAGAAGTTATTTTTACCTTTTATAGAATTGTACCTAAAATACGACTCCTCTTCTATATAAAGGGGGTCTGATAATTCATTTAAGACATCGTAACACGTATTCCAAAGCAATACATAATTATTCTATTTAAGCTCTTATTCTTGTGTGTCTTGATATCGATCGAAGTACATTCGGCTTGAGGGTGGCTAACCTTCCAAGGCTGAAATTACCCAATTCGTGTGGTTTGTATTTACTTTACCATCATTTATTTCAATTACAATCTAATTTATCATTTTATGTCAAGTTAATCTACGTATGCTTAAAATCACTTACAAATTTAATTGTTATCCGATTTTGAGGGTAAACAGTCTGGCACCCACCATGGGGCTAAGAATAATAGTGTTTATTTGATATAATTCTCCATAACACACACTATTTTACACTTGTTCTTTGAAGCGTCTCTAATTTCAGGTTGAAACTCAAAATGTCGAACTCTCAATCAGCATCCCTACATGTTGACAATGAGTTCGATCATCATGGTGAAAATAACAACGTAGGGCCCGGTGATGAGGTACCGCCCGTTGATCCCATCGGAATTCCGGTCGCAGACCTAATTGACGCTAATTCACATGTGGCTATCGACACAAACCTGTCTACCGACCCCGAGAATAGCATTTGTGGTGGAACCCGATTAGCAGCTCAAAATATGCAAAACATTGGAGGAGACGGGATCAGTGTACGGGTGATTTTCAAAATGTTGCAGACTCAATAGGCGACGATAGCTCAGTTACAGAACCAAAGCCGCGTACCGATCAGATTTGAACCTGATCCGTCCCGGAAAGTCACCTGCATAGATGAACCGGCCATAGATAGGTTGAATGAACATGAATCAGGGACTAACCCCGAGATGATAAAGATGCTCGAGGAACTGACCAAACGGGTAGAATCAGGGGAGAAGAAAATTGAAGCTAATGATAAAAAGGTAGAAATCTACAATTCCAGGGTCGATCAAATTCCAGGAGCACTGTCGATATTGAAAGGCCTGGATTCCAAGAAGTTCATGCAAAAACCTTTTCCTCCGAGCGCGGCTCCAAAGCCTATCCCAAAGAAGTTCCACATGCCCGAGATTCCTAAGTACAACGGACCGACCGACCCAAATGAGCATGTAACCTCCTACACATGTGCCATCAAAGGGAACGACTTAGAGGATGATGAGATCGGGTTTGTCTTATTGAAAAGGTTCGGAGAGACACTGTAAAAGGGAGCCATGATATGGTACGATAACCTACCTCCTAATTCTATTGACTCATTTGCTATGCTTGCAGATTCCTTCGTAAAAGCATATGCCGAAGCTATCAAGGTCGAGACCAGGAAGTCAGACCTTTTCAAAGTGAAACAAAGGGATAATGAAATGCTCAGAGAGTTTGTGTCCCGATTTCAAATGGAGAGAATGGACTTACCCTAGGTTGTGGACGATTGGGCCGTTCAAGCTTTCACCCAGGGACTCAATGTTCGAAGCTCGGTGGCTGATAGAATATCTGGCCGTTACTTGGATCGACGTGCATAACCGGTATCAACCAAAAATCAGAGTCGAAGATGATCAACTTGGGGCCCCTTTAGGGTCCGTTTATCCCGTCAGATCCGTTGATAGAGACAAGAGAGACATTGATCGTGAACCGAGATCAAGCAGGGATCGTTATCAACCGTACAATGGGGATCGAAGAGGTAACAAATCCGAGAGAAATCCCATAAGAAGTGAAAGGAGAAGTGATCGAGGTCAAAGCAACCGGGGACTCATGGGTAAGAACGGTTTCGACAGGCCTATCAGGCCTAAGGAAGCACCGAGGTTATCGGAATACAACTTTAATGTCGACTCTGCTGCCATTGTATCAGCTATCGGACGCATCAAAGACACCAAATGGCCTCGACCTCTACAATCCGATCTGACCCAAAGGGATCCTAACCAGATGTGTAAATATCACGGCACTCACGGCCACATAATGGAGGATTGCCGACAGTTGAGAGAGGAAGTAGACTGACTATTCAACAAGGGGCATCTTCGAGAATTCATGAGCGATCGAGCCAATAATCATTTCAAGAATAGGGATTCTAACAAACAGACCGAACAAGAAGAACCTCAATACGTCATTAACTTGATCATCGGTGGGGTCGATGTCCCTCAGGGGACAATGTTGAAGCGCACCAAAGTATCCATCATGAGGGAAAACAGACTCTAGATTACATACCAGAAGGAACCTTGTCTTTCAATGACGAGGATGTGGAAGGGATCGTACAGCCCCACAATGATGCACTAGTAATATCTGTGCTCATAAATAAATCTCGAGTTAAGCGTGTGTTAATTGATCCAGGTAACTCGGACAACATCATCCGATCGAGGGTCGTGGAGCAGCTCGGTCTACAAGATCAAATTGTGCCTGCAGTCCGAGTCCTAAACGGATTCAACACGGCATGTGAAACCACTAAGGAGGAGATAACATTACCGGTGAATACCGTCTAGACCATCCAAGAAGCTAAGGTTTATGTGATTGAAGGAAACATAAGGTATAACGCTTTGTTCGGGAGGCCATGGATCCACAACATGAGGGCGGTGCCCTCGACTCTGCACCAAGTGTTAAAATTCCCAACACTAGGTGAGATTAAAACAATCTACGGATAACAACCAGCCACAAAAGAGATGTTTGGGTCAAAAAGCTGATTCCGATATCCGCACTTGCAACGACAAATGGGCCGAGTTCGGTCACAAAGCAAGAAGCTAAATAGCAATTACCGACACCAGCCCCGACCCAACCGGAGAAATAGAGGATTGATGAAGACGATGATTACGGGTTTCCCAGGTCTTTTATAGCCCTCGATGATTCTGACGCCAGTAAATTGACGATCGAAGAGCTGGAACAAGTCATATTGATCGAGCATCTACCCGACCGAAAGGTATACCTGGGCACGAGGTTAAGTCCCGAGCGCAGAACAAACTCATTCAGTTTCTTATAGCTAACATAGATTGTTTTGCTTGGTCCCACCTTGATATGGCAGGGATCCCGTCGGGTTAACCACTCACAAGCTAATCCTGGACCCGAAGTTCCATCCGGTCAAGCAGAAGAGGAGGCCCCATTCTGAGGTCAAACATGCATTCATCAAGGACGAGAAATCTAAACTCCTTAAAATAGGGTCCATTTGGGAGGTTAAATACCCGGATTGGTTAGCGAACGTAGTGGTAGTCCTTAAAAAAGGGAATAAATTGAGAATGTGTGTAAACTATAAGGATTTGAATAAGGCATGTCCCAAAGATTCCTTCCCTTTTCCCAACATCGATCGCATGATTGATGCCACGACCGACCACGAGATCCTCAGTTTTCTCGATGCCTACTCCGGGTACAACTAAATACGGATGAACCCGGGTGATCAAGAAAAAACCTCCTTCATCACTAAATACGGCACATACTGCTATAACGTGATGCCATTTGGATTAAAAAATGCTGGTGCCACTTAAAAACTCCTAGTAAATCGGATGTTCGATGAACAAATAGGAAAATCAATGGAGGTTTACATTCACGATATGATGGTTAAGTCCTTGCAAGCAGAGGACCATTTAAAATATTTGTAGGAAACCTTCAGCATATTGAAGAAATACAATATGAAGATGAGCTCGGAGACATGTTCGTTTGGAGTTGGATCAGGTAAATTCCTCGGATTCATGGTATCCAATTGAGGATTCGAGATCAACCTCGACAAGATCAAATAAATCGAAGATATCACGGTTGTGGACAACGTGAAGGCCGTGCAAAGATTAACCGGACGCATAGCCACCCTGGGGCAATTCATCTCGAGGTCCTCCGATAAGATCCACCGATTCTTTTCACTACTGAAGAAGAATAATAACTTCTCCTGGACCCCGGAGTGCCAACGGGCCTTGGAGGAACTCAAGCGGTATCTATCGAGCCCACCGCTGCATCAGACATCAAAGACAGACGAACAACTATACCTGTACTTGGCAATATCAGAGATAGCGGTAAGTGGAGTCCTGGTCCAGGAAGAGCAAGGTACGCAATTTCCAATTTACTATGTTAGCAGGACTCTAGGTGAGGCCGAAACTAGGTACTCTCACATAGAAAAATTGGTGCTCGCTTTGCTAAGCACCTCTAGAAAGCTGAAACCATATTTTCAATGCCATCATATATGTGTTGTGATTACTTACCCATTGCAAAATATAATGCATAAACCCGAGCTCTTGGGACGATTGGCCAAATGGGCCGTAGAGATCAGCGAGTACGATATTGAATATCGACCCCGGACCGCCATTAATTCTCAAATATTAGCGGACTTCGTGGTCGACTTTACACCGGCCCTAATACTCGAGGTCAAAAGAGAGTTGTTGGTGAACTCGGGGACGTCCTCGGGGGACTGGACCCTCATTACAAACGGTGCATCGAACGCAAAAGTGTCCAGACTTGTCATTGTATTGAAGCCACCAACATGCAATATAGTTAGACAATCTGTTAGGACTGTGAAATTGACTAACAATGGGGCCGAATATGAGGCCTTGATTGTAGGTCTCTGTCATGCCCCGAACCTCGGAGCGAGACCAGCACCTGGTGCCTCACCTAACCTGGCGTACCAAATTGCGACTAAGGGACTCAGAACATATAATGTCATACTTTGGCCATGGGGCCACCTTGCAACACAATTTGCGAAGCAAAATATAAAATTGAATGAAAACTAGTACTAACTAAACATCAATATAAAGCTAGGCCGACAAGGCCGTCATAGCTACTACAGTTGACAAACCACCAAACTATACATACCAGGCCTACAAACCCAACATACTGCACTAACCAACAGGATATGTCTACAAGCCCGATAACTCCGAAGGATGTGGAGCTTACCGATCAGGCTAAACTCTGGAAATACCTACTGAGGAGGTCTACCCGTCTGTCTATCTGAACCTGCATGCATGAAATGCAGCGTCCCCGGAAAAGGGACGTCAGTACGAAATAATGTACCGAGTAT
>AWOL01S0099644.1:16095-61280 GCA_000715115.1 Nicotiana otophora
GTCCTTATCATGTTGAGCGCCCTAGTCTCACCCCAAAGGTGCATGTTATAACATTCCCAACTTGTCGACTTTCGACGAAACATTATTTTCTTCAATTGCTTTAGCTTCTGAACTGTCCAACCCTCTTTGTACTTGTTGTTCATGATCTTCAATATTTGTAACCTCAGAGGTAACATGATTAACTTACTTTATATACTTTTAAATATTATCTCATTTTTGGTCCTACATTAGTTTGCTTACGATGCATTTTTACGTACGAAAATATATGGTGTAACAGTCTCGAACTAGCCAAAATCTTGGGAGCGGAGGTGATCGAAGCTAAGTGTGACTCCCTCCTCGTGGTGAACCAGGTTAATGGGACGTTCGAGTTAGAGAAGAATGAATGCAAAGGTACCTGAATAAGTTCCAGGTAACATTATATCGGTTCAAAGAATATACTTTGCAACACGTACCCCGGGATCAAAACAGTGAGGTCGATGCCCTTGCTAACTTAGGATCATCGGTCGAGGATGATGAGTTCAACTTGGGGTAAGTCGTACAACTTATGTGATCGGTAGTGGAAGAAGGCCATGCCGATATTAACTCAATGAGCCTAACTTGGGACTGGAGAAACAAATATATAGAATATCTGAAGAACAAAAAACTGCCCTCGGATCCGAAAGAATTGAGGGCCCCACGTATGAAGGCATCCCGATTTACTTTGTCCGAAGACGGAACCCTATTCAGAAGAACATTCGATGTCCCGATCACGATATGTCTAGGACCGGAAGACACCAAATACGTTCTGAGGAAAATCCACGAAGGCACCTGTGGAAATCATTCAGGCGCCGAATCATTGGTTTGAAAAGTAACCAGAGCCGGCTACTACTGGATCGATGGAAAAAGACGCAAAGGATTTCGTATGAAAATGTGATGAATGTCAAAGACATGCTCCGATGATTCATCAACCCGGGGAGCTGCTGTATTCGGTTCTGTCACTATGGTCGTTCATGAAGTGGGTAATGGACATCGTTGGCCCCCTTCCATGGGCACCGGTAAGGCTCAATTTATATTATTTATGACTGACTATATTTTTAAGTGGGTGGAAGCCCAGGCATATGAGAAGATCAGGGAGAAGGAGGTCATCGACTGTATTTGGGACCACATCATATGTCAGTTTGGAATGCCGGCCGAGATCATGTGCGACAACAGAAAACAATTCATCGGCAGCAAAGTAAGCGAGTTTCTCGAAGACCACAAGATCAAAAGGATCCTATCAACGCCCTATCACCCTAGTGGGAACGAACAAGCATAATCGACCAACAAAACCATACTCCATAACCTCAAAAAGAGCTTAACCGACGCCAAAGGAAAGTGGAAGGAAATCCCGCCCGAAGGCTTATGGGCATACCATACGACCTCGAAGTTCAGTACCGAGGCCACCCATTTTCACTAGTTTACGGTGCCAAAGATCTAATACCGGTCGAAGTCAGAGTACCAAGTTTCAGGTTCCGATATGCAACCAAGGAATCAAACAACGAGATCATGAATACAAGCCTGGATCTATTAGATGAAAGGCACGAAGCCGCCCTTGTTCGATTGGCTGTCCAAAAGCAGCAGATCAAGAGGTATTACAATCGAAGAGCTAACCTTCGACACTTCAATGTCGGGGACTTGGTATTAAGGAAGGTTACACTAAACACCCTAAACCCGAATAAAGGGAAGTTAGGGCCAAACTGGGAAGGTCCGTATCAAATTATCGAGATCACCGGAAAGAGGTCCTACAAACTCAAAGCAATGAACGGTGAGTAACTACCGAACAACTGAAGTATAACGGACTTGAAACGATATTACTGCTAAGGTATGGCCCCATTCATTTCTTTTGTTTTGAACTAACACTTGCTGGTAACAAATAAGGAACGAAATAATTTTTAGGCGTGAAAGCACGTGTTCCACTCTTTTCCTCTTGACCGATTTTGTCCCAAATGGGTTTTCCGGTTTTAACGAGGCAACAATAAATCGTGCTAACTTAGAATTGAAGGTCGGTTACAAACCGGTATCGAAGATCATGATAACAGTATTCGAGGCCTCTCTATGATCGACCCAGAACACTGGGGGGCATTACTCTCGGATAATTACTTTAGCAAGGAAAACAACTTTATGATTGAATGGTCTCAGCTCAATCAATAGGATTTACTGTAAGGGCCAAATGGTCAAATGAACCGTGCCCGCATAGACTGCTCGAGCCATGGCATAAAACTTGTACACATGTGTAACTATTACGCACAAGAATAAAAATAAGTTTCTACCTTGCGGATAAATATCTTGTCCCTTAAGAATTTCTCTTTTCTCTTTCCTCTTAAGGAATTTCCTACATTCGATCCCCTAAAGGTATCGAGCCCAAGGGCCGCCTTTATCCGGGTTCAAACGATCACTCCCAATCGGGGACTGCCATCTAAAAACAAACTCGGACGACTTGGGCTAAGAGAGCCGGGGGGAACAAGACCTATTAGGCAACTCCAGAACATTAAAGGCTACGGCCATCCTTATTCGCGGACTGTTATCTTAGGCAAGCCCGAATAACTCGAGGTGACAAGCCCACTGGGCAACACCCGAACTAAAAAGGCTATGGCCATATTAAAACAGCTCGGGGATGTCCGTGACCCATAATAAAAAACAAGGCCTTGAAAGATTTCTAAACTGATTTTAAAGGCTACCCTCGGCAAACTATAGTCTAAAAAATTATAAGTCCTTTGGGGAAAAGTTCTGGTTATACAGAACCCCCATGATGCCTTGAAACAATTAATGTCAACGGCAAGGCGTGTTCGAACCACCGAACATGACCTAACTAGTCCATGCTAAGGCATCTCGATCTTTGCGAACATAAAGAATAAGGCAAAGAAAAAACAAAACTCAGAAATTATCAAAGGGAAAAGGAAGCCTTGTAGTATATTGTCGAAGGGAAAAACAAAAATCGTTTTCCGAGGCCAGACGGTCCATCCTGCCTCTCCATTCGTCGGTCTCGGCCTTGATAGCATCTATCTCAGCTTGAAGTTGGGCAATTCGGTCAATTTTCTATTGGACCTACAAATTTCGACCATTAGTCACCGAGCCTAGCTCGTCGTCACTAACCTCAAATATTTTTACCCGCTCGACCAGATCGGCATGCTCATTCCGAGACACTTCCAGCTCAGCTCGGAGGCTCTTAGCCTCCCCTTCACGTTGCTTGCTTAGAAGTTTGTAAGTATTTCTCTTATCGGTAAGACCTCGGACCTCGGCCTCAAGCTGGTTTAGCTCATCCCGATATCATAGGAAGGTCTCATGATGAAGCACTGAGGCCTGCAGATACAAAGAAAAATGTTAGGATTATCTACAAATTAGTCTAAGTATGAATTGAAGTCATCAATAGGTATTTAAAGTTGCCCGGTTTAGCGCATGTTGTGCTTCATTGAACAGGCAGGGCACATCCACCTCGGTCACCTTAGCTTGGTCTTCCTCGGTCGAAAAAAATCAAAGGTAGCTGGTCACCCCAACGGGGGCAAAAAGGACCCGTACGTCCTTTGGAACAGAGATGACGATCGACCGCTTTCGGTCGGGATCCACACTCGGAGCAGGAAATCGGTTGACCAATTTGGGGCTTGAAGAGGGCCCGCTTGTTCCCAAAGACGGACTCTTCTTCATCACCTCCAAGTCACCCAACCCGGTGACATCCTCCGTGGTGGTAGATTCCACACCATCAAAAAATTCACGGAAGCGGTCGTCCGCTCCTTGGGCCCCCTCGTTCGAACGTGTTTTCACCATTTGAGCCTTGTTGTACATGGACTTGGTGATGTCTATCACACCGAGTGACTCTTTGGGGGCGTCGCCCATATCCCGAGAAGCCTCGGCAATGACCTCCCTAACTTGAGGTAGATCGGCCTCGCCTCTCTCCGGTTCGAAGGCCCATCGCCCTTCGAGTCGCGATGACACACGGGCCATCAAACCGAAGGCTTCATTTGCTTCTTTGGATTCGTCCCTCAATCGATAGAGCGAATCCTAAGACGATGCTCAAGCGCTGATCTTTTGTTCTCTTCGGCCTATCTCGGAGCATGGCACTCGGCGGGGAGGTTCTCGCCACCGGATGGAGGCCTTAGTGTGACATCCTTGGATAAACCTGCAAAAAAAAGTAAAACAAGTGAGAAATTAATGAAGCAAAAAGGAACTCAAGTATTACTTACTCGTGAAAGGGACTCACCATGGGAACGGGTCTCCTATCGACCCTTTGAAAGTTCGCGTCATGAGCGCTCGGAATAGGCCCTTTGTAATACGATGCCCTCGACCCACTCCTTGAGACGAGGATATGAATTCGGGATCCGAGCAGCAACTTCACTACCAAAGAACACTGATAAGAAGAAAGGAAGAAATGGGATAAATTAAATCTTGGGAGCAAAAGTATACTTACGTGACATATTCCACTTCTCAGGGAATGACATGTGCTCGGCCAGGATCAAGTCCGAGGTCCTCACTCGGATAAAATGGCCTAGCCAACCTCGATCCCGATCTTTATCGATACTAGAGAACGGGGCTTTACTGGCCCGACGGGCAAGCTTGATCAGTCCCCCAGTAGAGTTGGGGACTGTATAAATGCATGAGGTGGTCGATAGTGAAAGGGCACCCTTCGATCTTGCTTACAAAGAACCAGAGGAGGATTACGATCCTCTAGAAAGAAGGGTGAATTTGAACAAGGGTTACAAAGAACCGAAGGAGGATTAAAAATACCTCGACGTGGGTGGCGATGGCTTCGTCAAGGTTTGGGAATCACCACATGTTTGATAACCCAATTGCAATCCGTTTTGACTTCAGAGAGAATATCCTCGGTGATTGAGCAGATGTACCTTGAGACCTCCTCGCATCAACCCGGTACAGATGAGGGCTTTTTGACCTTAAAATCAATATTAACTGGGCACCCCCCGGGGATGAACATTTGCAGAGGAGGTTCCGGTACTGGTTCCTCGACAGTAGTGCACGAGATGACTTCCTCGGTAGCTGGCCGCGAGGTAGAGGGAGTTTCTTTTGGGGAATAGATTTTGAAGTCTTCACCATTTCTTTGAAAGATGGAGAAAGAACGAGGAAAAAGAGGGAGTTAAAAGAGTACACTTGATGGTTTGAGATGAAGACAAATGAAAGTTATTATAAAAAGATCTCAAAGTAACTAGAATATAAGTGCTTGGAAGTATTGAAATTTCTTAGACACGAGGGCAGAAGGCTTGGATGTAAAGTTTGAATGAACAAAGTGTTACACCCCATATTATTTTTGTACGTAAAAGTACGCCATAAATAAATTGGTGAAAGCTCGGAAATGAGATATGACATCCCGTATTTGTTTTTGTACGTTAAAGTTTTGTCGTAAGTCAATCGACGTAAGATCGGGAATGAGGTTATATTAATATTATAAGCATTATGCTATTGAAAACACGTGATGAGTAAATTCGTGAAGGAGAAAGGGTAAGCAAATCGAAGCAAATGAGTTTCGTCGAAGTTTGGTAATTTGGGATAAAATACGGTCCGAGTTAAAATACCCGGTATTTATGGACTAGTGTCATACAAGGTACCACATGGCCATGATAATAGGGTGTATAAGGTGTGTTAAAAGTGAGTAGTATTTTAAGTAATTTGAAATAATTCTTAATAATGCAGGTAATTAGTTAATTATCGGGTAACGGGATATTACCTAATTAATTAATAAATTATTAGATAAGATTAAAAAAACAACCCCCCCCCCCAAAATCCTCTCAGTTCCACAACATGACCACAAACCATCAGTAAAATTTAACAAACCAGAAAGAGTTATAGTATTCCCACCATCTTCAGTACTACAACTTCCTGCTCCTGGAGGTGAGAATGAATGGGTACTACTACTATTAATATTATTATTATTTTTTCTGTTAGTCAAATTGATAGAGCAATCAATATCCTCAATGACAATGATANTTCAAACAAGTGATAAGCTAATTCGTGAAGGTGAAAGGGTAAGCGAATCAAAGAAAATGAGTTCCATCGAAGTTTGTCGATTTGGGATAAAATACGGGCCGAGCAACAATACCCGATATTTATGGACTAGTACCATACAAGGTACCATATGGCTATGATAGTAAGGTGTATAAAGTATATTAAAAGTGAGTAGTATTTTATGTAATTTGATATAATTCTTAATTATGTGGATAATCGGGTAATTATTGATTTTAGTGGGAGATTAATAATTAGTGAATACTTAATTAGGATCTTGGATTGGATAAGCCTAAGAGGTAAAAACGTGACAGCAAGCCATTTTTCAAATAAATGACTCTTAGTCATTTGTGATTAGGTGGCAAAGTAATTACATAACACTTCATTCTTAACATTTTCAATATCAAGACACTACATCAGATACTAAACTCATTTCTAATATTTTGAATACCAAAGACCCTACCATCAGATGCTAAACTCATTTATAATATTTTGAGTACAAAGACCCTACAATCGGATGCTAGCAAAAATACTACAACGTGACTTCTTGCAACCAAACGATTCCAACAAGATTTATGGGTGTGTCGTGCACCACACTTATAAGTAGGAGGCTACGAGGCATTTAGGACTGTCACTCTTTCTTTTTACTATAGATCGTGTGGTAGAGCTCAGTTGTAAGAACTCAATTTCCTAAACTCTATCGTATTCATAATACGACGATGCCTGCATCCAGGAAGACGGTTGGTAAGCGATATAGCTGTGGAAGAGTTGAGTCAGAGGAACTCAATTTTTTGCATCATGCTTATGATGGATAAATATGAGTTATTCAGCAGATCATGTGTGTACTAAGATGTGTAAACTTCTTGATAAGGATCCCTAAGACTAGAATGTCTATCCACTCTTACGGTAAAAAAGAATAAGAGAATCGGAAGGTACACACTAGTTTCAGCAAGTAAAAGAAGCAAGATGAAAAAAGGGTACGAGGTACCCAGTTAATGAAGGTTAACAATATTTACAATTCAAGCAGAGAAATATAAGCATTCTGAGTTACCTTCAACAGTAACATATATCTATACAATTGATCACACCCATTTCAGTTATGCCCTTTGGGGGCTGACAAGTGTAGTTTAAGAGAAGGACGAGATATCAGGATCCGACTGGGGTTAGAGTAATCCAAAATTGTGGATGGATTGTTAGCATTAGTTGACATTTCCAAAGGATATTGCAAATGTGCTAATAGATCTCCTTGTGAGACGCCCAGATGGTGCACCCTAAAATAGTACAGCTAGATATGAGTACTACAAAGATAAGCACTGAAAGCCTGGAAGGGATAAATATTACCTTAGTGTGGCTCCCATCTCTGGAAGAAAGAGAATGTTAGGCAATTCGAGGAGCCAATGGATGGAGCAAGATGGGATAAAAGCAAAAGAATGTTTTGTTCGAGTTTTTAGAATAAAGTGATAGACAGAAATATTACCAGGAAAATAAGAAGAGAGGAAATGGAGCAGTATGAGTAAAATATGATACATGGATGACAATGGTAGATCAAAACGATGGCAATATTATAGAGTCTATAGTCAAGTGAAGGAAAAGACGAGAGGTAACAAGCCTTGAGGCAACAAAAGAGTATAGGCCATGCAGTCATATCCTCATTTCGAGAAATAAGTTTGCGACTCTAACGTGATTGCCAGAAGGAAAAGTTAGACCCCAGAGTAATAGAAATCAGTATGGATTGGTGAGCAAGATAAACTAAACCTGAGTTGGGGACTGAGTAATAGTTAGCATCATGAGAATTTCAGATTTGCGTTCCGGCAATAATAGAATGGACGACAGAGGAATAACCTTTAAAGGTCATTCAGGAGGACGCTTCCCTAAAGCAAGCAATGTGAGCAAAGTTAAGCTTAAGGGACTGTATATGCCAGTTACACTATGTGTCACCATCGCGAGTAAGGAATTTCGTTATCCTTGGTACAGAAAGATTACCGCAAGCCGGGTAAGGGTCATCGATGATGTGAAAAGATGCCAAAGAGGAAGAGGAAAAATATTTATAGGTAGATCGTCGTGGATCCAAATATTAGTATTCCCCTAAAGGGGGGAATATGGAGTTATATGGCATTAAGTCAGAATTAAGTGGTTCTAGTAACTATGGAATAATAAAGGAAGAATGCAATAAGAATGGGAAAGAGATGAGATTGCATTTACTCAAATCCTACTGATATGCTATGATTCCAGAACTTAATGCAAACACGATGTTAAGAAGAGGAAGTAAGGGTTCCTACCCGAGATATTATTGATGGATGGGGAGCCAGTGCGAGAGGTAAGTTAAGACAAAGGAAATAACTCAAGAAAGATTTCGCAGAATACTGATATGAGAATGGGCCAACAAATAGTTAGTAATTGATTCAAGAAAAGCCTAGTTATGGCTAGACAAGAATACATAGACAAATCAGCAGATCGTGCATGATAAACATAGTAAAACCCAATATAGTGAATTCAGTTTCACAGTAATATCATTATAATACTTAAGAAATATTCAGATAGGAGTTGGGGTAGTTAAAGGTACCGTATGAATGTTACGGGAATAAAAAAGAGTGCCACTGGGAAGACAGTCAAAATATCAGTTCAGAAGCAACCCTACAAGCATAAGGGCGTGGAAGTAAGTAACTACAGATAATTACAGGCAAGGAAGGGCATCAAAAGGTCTGTCGAGCATACGATGTAATAAGCTCGCAGCTTTACAAGAGTCAGAGGGTCCTCCCTAAATACTAAAACGAAAGACTAGCTGAGGGAATAAGGAAAAAGGCTTCAACCTGAGCACAGTGACCTGAAGAGAAAATGGTCTTGTAACAACAGTCTCACAACAACGTTGTATGTACTCCATGAGAAAGTGGCACCTACCATGGCTAAGGAACGGGAAGAAAAATCAAAAGTAATATTCGAGGCCATGTGAGTTGCACAACAATTCCGGCATGCGTGGGAACTAAGACAAGCTAAGTATACGCGCAACAGAGGAGGAGAAAGACCAGGAAAAGTAATAGCTTACGTTTAAAGGAAGCTCAGAGGGAACAAAAAGGATTATGCACTTAGATTTCAGAGTATTATCCATGCAACATATACGTTGACAATTATACAAGCCGTAGAAGACTCCGGTATAACTTAAAAGAAAGAATTGAGCCCCGAAAATAGACAAAGGATTGAATTATCAGAAGTTGTATCATAGATATTCCATAGTGCCCATGAAAGGCCAAAGTAATAACTAATACCATGAGCCACCAATCAAAAGACAATTTAACCCTACATAAAGGCTGATCAGAAGGAAGAGGAAACTAAAGAGTTACAACAACGAAGTAAATCAGAAGTTTGATTATTGGACCCAAAAAATATTGTAGACCTCGTGATTGAGAATATTGCACGATCACTCTTAAATATAAGAGAGATAGTACATTAGGCATATTCTATAACGGCTCTACGATAATGCCAGTTAGAAGAGTACCAGCCTCATAAGAAGTCAGTATGAAGCTCTCACCGGATTATGTATTCACCAAAGGTGCAAGTATTACAATAGAGCTCCATGTTGTCGATGTGAATTATACCTCTATGGAAGGGAGGTCATGAAAGAGATAGAAGATGTGATGCGAGATTTTAAGGTAAGTAAGGTAAAGGTGAACAACGTATGAGATACTCAAATGAAGAAGATCGTGAATAGTCCATACTTCGGATAGAAGGCTAGAAGCGTTGGGATTCAGTATCCAGGAATGATAGCGGCGTCGTCAGTGGCATATATCTTCCAGCCTATGGTTTCTCTAAGTTATAGAAAGTTCAGTATAGTCCGAATAATCTCAAAGGAGTCTAAGACTAATAGCATATAAAAGAGATGGAATGTTGCCCCGATAGTAAAATAAGGGTATACTTGTGATAAATGAAGGATGACGTTTGGACCTTCGATTGAGTGATGATTTGAAGGGATTTCATTAATTGTATGGGATTAAAATGCCCACGTAAGTGAGTCACATTAGGATGCTATAAAGTACGGTTATTGAAGTACATTATCGCCACTAAGTGGATTAGAAAAATCACTTCGAATATTCCTCGATGCAACGTAAGCCCTAGTGACAATATTTTACATAAGAAGTTTCAAGATATCAGTGGTAGATTGTAGACCAACATTGAGGTAAATCAACAATGGATGGATAAAAGTTACAAAGTACGAAATGAGATATGGCAATATTCGTAAGTTTGACAAAGTACCGAGCGAAGAACTTCAGTATAGATGCCCAGAGGAATATCTTATTAAGCTTTGTATATTTTACAAAGTGAGGTCTAGAGATTGGCTAAAGTCTAGAGGAAGAAGGAGAGAGCAGTCACATAGGTGCACCTACAAAGTCAGAGTCGTACAGACTGAATGATAAAAGGTAGCAACAATTACAAGATTGGAAGAATTCTGACCACGAGTCGTGGTATGAGAAAGAGGCCTAAAGGGGGGAATGCCGTGACCTTTGGGATTCATTCACAGAACAGTTGCCTAGATTGCAAGAGGAGTACTACAGTATTCGCAAGAGCTATGGGTTATGAGAATGATAAGTGCATCAGTCAACATTCGAGGACGAATGTTCCAAAGGGGGGAATAATGTTACACCCCATATTGTTTTTGTATGTAAAAGTACACTATAAATAAATTGGTGAAAGATCGGAAATGAGATATGACATCTCGTATTTTTTTCGTATATTAAAGTTTTGTCGTAAGTTAATCGACGTAAGATCGGGAATGAGGTTATATTAAGATTATAAGCATTATGCTATTGCAAACACGTGATGAGTAAATTCGTGAAGGAGAAAGGGTAAGCAAATCGAAGGAAATGAGTTTCGTCGAAGTTTGGTAATTTGGGATAAAATACGGCCCGAGCTAAAATACCCGGTATTTATGGACTAGTGCCATACAAGGTACCACATGGCCATGATAGTAAGGTGTATAAGGTGTGTTACAAGTGAGTAGTATTTTAAGTAATTTGAGATAATTCTTAATTATAAGGGTAATTGATTAATTATCGAGTAACGGAACATTACCTAACTAATTAATAAATTATAAGATAAGATTAAACCCCCTCCCCCCTCCAAATCGTGGCAGCAAGCCACTTTCCAAACAAATGACTCTTAGTCATTTATGATTAGGTGGAAAAGTAATTACATAACACTTCATTCTTAACATTTTCAATACCAAGACACTACATCAGATGCTAAACTCATTTCTAATATTTTGAATACTAAATACCCTACCATCAGATGCTAAACTCATTTCTAATATTTAGAGTACAAAGACCCTACAATCGAATGCTAGCAAAAATAATACAACGCGACTTCTTGCAACCAAACGATTCCAACGAGATTTAGCAACGTAAAATTTTACGGTTCTAAAGGAGTACGGTGCGACCTTTTTCAAGAATATCATACGGATTTTTCCCTACTCCAGGTATGTTAAGGCTATCCCTTCTTTATTTTTGGCATGGTCCAAATGATACAAATGAAGCGGGCAAAATACACAATTTCCATAAATGACTCTATTCATAAAAATATTAGGGCTGTCTATATTCTTGATTCCCCATGTGAATTATTATTATATCTTCTGTTCATGGGTCTCAGAAAAATATATATTTGATAAAATTTATCCGATATGCATATTATTTTTATGACATTCCGAGAAAATGTACCAACGTATTTCTTATGCATTTCATGCATTTATACATATATATTGACCCATGACCAGATGGCGTTATATACACATATATTATATGTATATAGGATATGGGAAAAGGTTATGGCATTATATACGCATCACCACCTGATCAGCTGGTATACACTGATGATTTGCCCACAGTGGCCAAAATAATATGATGGGATGCCCTCAGAGGCTTGATGACGTTATGAACACATATATTTATTCATGGTATAACATTTATACACATATGCATGACGTTATAAAAATGCAATGATTCACAGAGCTATGCAGAGGTACATGTCGAGTCTTTTACTCCATGTGTCTCTCATGTCTATTATTTACTGATTTTCACTCCTTACATGCTCGGTACATTATTTGTACCGATATCCCTTTTGCCTGGGGATGCTGCGTTTCATGCCCACAGGTCTCGATAGACAGGTCGAGAGCCCTCCAAGTTGGCGATCAGCTCAGCGGAAGATGTTGGTGCACTCCATTTACTCCGGAGTTGCTTGTTTGGTCAGTATGATTTAGATGTGTATTGTTTGGTATGGCGGGGCTCTGTCCCGACCTTTATGATAATTATGTACTCTTAGAGGCTTGTAGACATGTGTCGTGTACGTAAAAGATTATACGGCCATGTCGGACTATGTTTTGAGTTTATAAACGATCATGTTAGCCTATTAGGCCCGTATGTCACGTATATATGATGATGTAATAAGAAAGATACGTTACGTTGGTACTCGGTTGAGTAAGGTATCGGGTGCCGATCGCGGCCCATCAGTTTGGGTCGTGACACAAAGTAAGGGGTATTTATAATTTTCCAGCGACGATTCACATCTAGAGTGGCCGACCGACAACTGACAAGCATTTAATGCTATTAAGACTTGACTGACGAGACGTTTCGTTTATTCTGTCGTTTTTGTCGCAGGGTATCGAAGTAAGAGTCGGAAGCTCATGTCATTTCTCGTCGTCTACTCTCCGAAAAACGAGGGGACTATCTGCATACGGTCAAAATCGAGCTCGCCTACGACATGGCGGGTCAGGTTCGGAACTTGGCAATAAAGGGCTCAAGATCGACTCCAAGTTCAATCGGGTTAGAACGCCTACCCTCGAGAATATTGAGTCCGTGATCCTGGAGTCGACCATAACCCCGAACGTGCTCGAAGAAATATTGTTAGCATAACCAACAAAAGACCAAAATATTCATGACCAGTCGAATATTACGACGGAAATCTCGGCACGTATCAATAAGGAACCGTCAACAAACAAATCAAGAGGTTTTTTACCTTTTATAGAATTGTACCTAAAATATGAATTCTCTACTATATAAAGGGGGTATGATAATTCATTTAAGACATTGTAACATGCGTTCCAAAGCAATACATCATTATTCTCTTTAAGCTCTTATTCTTCTATGTCTTGATATCGATCGAAGTACATTCGGCTCGAGGGTGGCTAACCTTCCATGGCTGAAATTACCCATTTACTTTACCATTATTTATTTCAATTGCAATATAATTTATCATTTTGTTTCAAGTTAATCTACGTATCCTTAAAACCACTTACAAATTCAATTATTATCCGATTTTTAGGGTAAACAATAGTATTATATTTTAAATGTCAGACTTATTTTTTTTTTCTATTCATAACATGTGAAAGTGCTAAAAACTAATTTTCATTTCACATGTTCAATATTTATAGCTTACCACTTGATAGGATCACATTAAATGGACAATTTCATTTTTTCTGTTCACGATTTCACATAGCAGTCGTAGAATTAACACTTAATAGTGTTAGAAGAATCTAGAAGCTAAGGTGAAGTACAGAGGAACCGAGGAAGAGAAAATGAAATTCTGATTTTGTATTTCATCTTCAATGCATGAGCACTGTGCATAGAGGTGTACAAACTGAACCGGAAAACCGCATCAAACCGAAAAGTCAAACCAAACAGATTAAAAAATCCGATTATGTTTGGTTTGGTATTGAGTAAAAATACCCGAACCAAATCGACACATAAATATATAATTTTTATATATACTTTTAAGACTTTTCATAGAATATTTTTAAGAAATGTCTATTTTTAAGAAATACGTCAACCTCTTTGTTCTTCCATATTAATATGTCAAGATCTATTAAATTCTTATATCTTTTTCGAATGTGGTATTTTGATAATTTAAAATTTAACATATCAATATATAGGTATCATATTGATTTTTATACTTAATTATTAAATTCAGTTAACCTTGAAAGTGTACATCAACGAAAAATTATTGTCAGACAACTAAAAAAGTAACTATCATATGTGTTACTGAGAAAATTCTCCCATAAGGATATGTTAATAGCTCATACGTTTTAAAATTCTTTCAATTTTTACTAAACATATATTTACTTATTAAAATTTATCAAAGTAATATTGAAATAATATTCATGTAACAAAAAAATTCGAAAGTTCCGACAAAACCGAACCAATCCAAATCGATATAGTTGGTTTGGTTTGGTTGTGATAAAAACCGAAATAACCCGGTCCATGTACACCCCTAGTCTGTATCACGCTCCAACCTCGGGGAGCGCGACCGACACTCAACCGAGTGAACTCGGTCGAGCAAGCCTGTTAAATACTTTCTACCTAACTCGCTTATAATAAGAGAAGGCATATTTTTATTAGCTAAACAATAGAAGGACCATATATATAGACATTACTAAACCATTTTATTTTGCTACTTTCCTGTTAAGTTCCAAAATACATACATTTTGTGATTTAGTGGAACAAAAATCCAAATTATAACATAATCTGTTTGACCTTTATAGCACTCATATATAACCCACATAGTATCTATGGAGCCTCTAAAGATACAAAAGGGTGTAAAGAAGGTTCCGGCAACAAGACCCCGGCTATACCTCAAAAAGTATAATAATATAAACAAAAGATATATTACATGACTCCGGAATGAAATGGGGCTCACCGAGTCCCGTGAGAAGAGGATGCATCATCTATCTATGATCAACACTGTCTGCTATGGAACCACCTGCATCCATTTAAAGATGCAACGCCCCCGGCAAAAGGGACATTAGTACTGTCGAATAGTACTAGTATGAAAACTAAACACCATTTCAGTAAAATGAATAATAATACAAGGGAAGCAGTCAAGGATACAACACGAGCTTCCAATAACATTAAAATATCAAGTTAAGGATCACATAGATTTGTAAGTCAACTCCCGCATTATTAGGTTGGATGATTTTTAGTGCCAATATACCACAGTCCACATACCACCGTGTTCATACACGGAGTCCGATCTCGGCTCGATTGGCTAAGCCATCTCATTTGAGACATCAACCATATTCAATATTTCACTTACAATACCACTGTGGCATTGCACGGAGTCCGATCTAGGCATGATCGGCTAAGCCATCTCATTCAAGACATCAACCGTTTCAATCGATCATCTTATAAAGTGACTTTAATTATAAAGTCGTTCTTGGCACATGGCCTTATTTCATAATTCAAGTTCTTTTACACAATCCAACATTATTACTATCATCAATAACAACACGGTTTGCATTCAAAACTTCTTGATTCCACATGTGAGTAATTTAGAATTCAAGGCACATAGAGGCTTTTCACACAATTTGGCATAACAGTTTTTAATCGAATTTGACTTGAAGTCTAAGCATATTAGCACATATTCTAAGTCTTGAATATTTTCTCAAATGACGAGATAACATGATGAAAGCATGAGAATACATATTACACATATATTTTCCAAGCAAGCATATTCAGGATAGCAATGTCTAGGACGTTCAATTTGGGACTTACGTTGATTGTATAAATACCGTAGGATTCAATTCTAAGAACAGAGGGTTTAGCCAAATACCTCAATTGAGCCTCTTAAAACTCTAAGATGTTCCATAATATTAGCAACTTTAATCTATTTTAGCAATATAGCAAAATTGAACCCAAAATTAGGAAAACGATCATAATTCTAGCTCACTTGAGCATTGTATCAAACACTATGTGTGTATTAAGGTTTCATGGCCCTTTTTATGAAGGACTCCATCAACCCACACCCCATTCTCTTTTATCTTCAACTCACAACCTCCCCACATACCTTAGGAACACATGCATGCAAGGTAAGCACCCCCATCCCCATGAATTACCTTACTAATGGCCCATTCTAGTTACATTTTAAAATTAAGAGTTTGGGTGATAGAATCTTACCTCTCAGGAAGAAGACCTAGGTGCCTCTCTTGATAATCTTCAAGGTTTTAAGTGAGAATTAAAGAGCAATTTGGTGAAGATCACTTTCTCCCTCTAGGACCCTCTCTCTCACTCTAGAAATATGAGAAAATAGGTTCAAAATGGCCCAAGGTAGGTGTTTTAACGGAATAAGGTCGGGTTTAAAAACCCCCAAAATAAAACTCCGGGACAGGTTCTGTGTTCGCATTTGCGATACCATAATTGATGTGCGGTCCGCATATCGGCCGCATAATTGGGCCTCCAAAACCGGTCGTATCTAATCCGGTCTGCAGTCACTATGCGGCCCGCAGACCTATTCTGCGATCGCATAATGCAGCGCAGAACGGTTCTACGGTCGCATAATGCACCGTAGAACGGTTCTGCGGTCGCATAGTGTACCACAAAACCTCCCTCCAAAGAATCCGAAAGCGGGATATGCAATAAGAGTGCGGTCCGCGAAGTGGCTATGCGGTCGCATATTGGCCGCGAAATTTGGCATCAAAATGGCCCAGAAATCTGACCCACTCTGTGACCATTCTACAGTCCGCAAAGTGGTTCTGCGGTCGCAGAATAGGCTGCAGAAATGCCTACTTCTGCCCAACATTTTCTTCAACTCCCCAGCGCACTGTTCAATCCAACATTTTCTTCAACATTTACTTCTGCCCAATATTTTCTACTACTATTAACCTCTATGCCTATTTCGACATCACGAAAATCCCGATTTTTAGAAAATATTTTACGGGGCCTTACATCCTCCCCCACTTAAGATCATTCATCCTCGAATGAGGATCAAGGTCCACTATTAGCAACTTATGCAGCTCCGTTATCTTACCACACACCAGCAACCCCAAAGTTGACCAACTCCCTAAATTTTCAAATATTTTGCAGAGTTTCCTTTGTAACTAGGCCTATCCATTGGCCAGAGAGCCCGAGAAACATATCTTACAAACATATGCACAACCCAACGACGTAACAAAACTTATAACAATACCAACCGCGGCCTCATAGGCAACATATAATCAAAAGGAACACCTTTACATTAACTGAACAAGTTATACAAACTTCATAGGCGACAAGTTCATAAAAAGAAAGGATTACACATCTATTCAAACAAGTGAGGATACTTCTTCTTCATTTCTTCCTCGACCTCCCACGTGGCCTCTTCAACCTGCTGGTTTCGCCATAACACTTTAACGGAGACAATTTCTTTATTCCTCAACTTTCGGACTTGTCTATCAAGAATGGCAACTGGAATTTCTTCATATCAAAATTCTTCATTAACCTCAATGGTCTCAACCGGCACAATGTGTGACGGATCCCCAACTATCTTCTTCAACATAGACACATGGAATACCGGGTGGACTAATGATATTTCGGGTGGTAGCTCAAGCTTGTACGCCACCTGGCCAATTCTCTGAATGATTTTGTACGGCCCGGCATACCTTGGACTCAATTTACCCTTTTTCCTAAATCGCATAATACCCTTCATGGGGGAAACCTTCAAGAATACCTAATCATCTTCTTTGAACTCTAAGTCTCTGCGACGGACATCCGAATATGATTTTTGATGACTCTGGGCAGTTTTCAATTGCTCCTTTATGATTTTAATCTTCTCCATAGCCTGATGCATGAGGTCTGACCCTATTAACTCAGCTTCCCTAATCTAGAACCACTCAATGGGATATCTACATCTCCTGCCATACAATGCCTCAAATGGTGCCATCTGAATACTCGCATGAAAGTTGTTGTTATAAGAAAACTCTATGAGTGGCAAATGATCATCCCAGCTACCCTTGAAATCAAGAACACAAGCACGCAACATGTCCTCATGCGTATGAATAGTCAGCTCTGCTTGCCCGTCAGTCTGTGGATGGAAGGTTGTACTAAGATTTACCTGAGTACCCAAACCTTGCTGAAATGTCTTCCAAACATTGGTTGTGAACTAAGCCCCTCGATTGGAGGTGATAGAAACTGGAGTGCCATGTAGCCTGACTAGTTCCTTGATATACAACTAATCATAATGTTCAGTTGTGTTGGTAGATTTAACTAGCAAAAAGTGTGTTGATTTTGTGAGTCGGTCCACGATCACCCAAATTGAGTCAAATTTGTGCGGAGTGCGCGGTAATCCTACCACAAAATCCATATTAATCATTTTCCACTTCCACATTGGAATTTCTATGTTCTGTGCCAACCCACCAGGCCATTTATGTTCGGCCTTCACTTGCTGACAATTCTGACACCTTGCCACAAAGTCCGCCACATTCCTTTTCATGTCATTCCACCAATAGATTTCCTTGAGGTCATGATACATCTTTATAGAACTTGGATGCCTGGAATACCTAGAAGCGTGAGCCTCAGTCATGATTCTTTCTCGGAGACCATCTACGTTTTGAACACATAGCCGCCCTTGGTTGCATAGCCTGTTACTGATCTCCTTGTATTTGAACAAGCAGCCCAGTCTGAATCAAAGAAGGTTGCTAACTACTTTATATCAACTCCTCTCTTTAAGAGTATACCTTGTCCAGGTGACCCCTTAATGTACCTCATCAATCTCAAAACTTCATTCCAATGTGATAGTTTGGTTGTTACATGAACTGACTCAGTACTTGCACTGCAAAACTGATGGCTGGCCTAGTAATAGTCAAATATAGCAGCTTGCCTACTAACTTCTGATAACTTCTAGCATCTGTCAATTGCTCATCATCAGATTTCCCAGTATGAGTATATACTCAACAGATGTGAGTATAAGGTTAACCTCCAGTGGTGTAGTAACAGGTTTGGACCTACTCAAACCAATGTCTTCAAGCAATTCTAAAACATACTTTCTTTGATTAGGTAGAATCCTAGACTTAGATCTTAACACTTCAATGCCCAGGAAATATCTCAACTTTTCCAAGTCCTTTACTTTAAACCTGTTATATGAAGGGTATCTTTAGCTTCTTCAATCAGCTTCTTGTTGCTCCCTGTGATGAGGATATCATCTAAATACACCAAAATTATGACTATATCATCTCCATCCCTCTTTGTGAATAGATAATGATCATAAGAACTTTCCTTGTAGCCTGCTTCTATTAGGGCATCAGTGAGCTTGATGTTCCATTGTTGAGAAGCTTGTTTTAAGCTATAGAGTGACTCAAGTAGTTTGCATACCTTATACTCCCCCTGTCTATGGAAGCCTTGAGGCAAATCCATGTACACTTCTTCAAACAAATCTCCTTGTAGAAAAGAATTATTCACATCCATTTGTGAAAGATCCCAATCTCTTAAAGCTGCAATAGCTATCATTGTTTTCACAGTTACCATCTTGTCAACTGGTGATAATATTTCATGATAGTCTAAACCTTCTTACTGTGTGTACCCTTTTTCCACTAATCTAGCCTTGTATTTGTCTATTTCTCCATTGGCTTTGTACTTAATTTTATACACCCATTTAGACCCCACTGTTTGTTTACCTACTAGGAGATCAACAATTTCCCAGGTGTGGTTGTCCTCCAAGACAGTTATTTCCTGCCTCATAGCTTCTATCCACTTCTCATCTTGAGCTTCTTCCTTAAAATTTCTTGGTTCTGCAACAGTTGCGACAAGACCAACATAGGATTGATAGGATTCATGTAGATAGTTGTAAGATATGTGATCAGTAATAGGATACTGACAGAAGGCTGAAGTCTTCTTCCCAGTAACATAGACTTTCAGTTATGTAGGAGGCTTAGTGACTCTACTAGATTTAGTTCTGTTTGATTCTTGGTTATCAGACTGATCCCCTGCAGCTAACCTTTCAAGCTGCTCACCTGTAGTTTGTTCAACAAACTGCTCACCTGCATCTTGTTCATTTGTGATAGCTTGTTGTTGGTTCATCTCAGCTGGCATGCTGGAATCTAAGATGCTATCATTACAATTAGGATTGATATTTGTGTCGGAATTGCCCAGGTTTTCCTCTAGATCTGCTGTGTTCTCTAAATGTGTTCCTTCCGAAGAGGTCTCAGATACTATGTCATGTTCATCACCTGGGTTGGTAATTTAGGATCCTGCTTCTATTGTAATAGGATCCATGCTCTCAGTTGGCACTGGATCCAGCAGGAACAAGTCACCATCTCCATTGTCTCTACAGTTCCTTTCCTTGAAGGAAAATACAGCTTCCTGAAGGAAACATCTCTGCTTACCAAAAAGGACTTAAACTCCAAGTCATATAACCTATACCCCTTTTGTGTTTCTGAATAGCCCATAAACACTGTTTTTTATAGCAAATCCACTAGGAAATGTGCCTAGGGCTGGTTTTTATATAGATTTAAAATAAAAACCAAAAATAATTGTACGTAGTCTTACAAGATGTAACGTCATAAGCTAAGCAAAATACATAATTTCTATGACCAAATTTGAGTAAATGAGACTCAAAATTAGTCACACAATTTGATCTACCCAGGCAATACCAATTTGATCTATTTATGTGAAAATTTCCATGCATAAAAACTAGCCCTTTAGATGCATAACTCTTGAAGTACCATCATCTCTAGTCGAGGTTGTTGATCGAAATCAACCCTGCCCAGAAATTTGAGCTTGGCATTTGTCTTTCATTTCCATGTTGTTCTTATTGTGATTACCTCACAACATCTACTTGATTAATCTCTCAAATCTATCTACAGATAATGTTCCTGCCTGCATTATCAATAGACAACACAAAACTATATGCACGTGGACCATACTCAAGTGTCTAGCATTTGTCCACATAATCTGCATTGCAATTTTTGCACAAAATTTCATGTGACTTCCAGTTGTGACTCAATAGTGCCTTTGCGTGTATCAAAACCTGGGTTATTGAAGTGCATTGGGATCTACCTTCACCAAGCAATCCTTATACCTGTTTGTTGGCTCCAAAGCGTAGGATCTCGCAATAGTCCCTGGTCTGCAGAACTGCGTATCCATATGTTGCTATTCAAAGACTGTGTCTCGCTTATGTGCAACTTCACATAGAGGCTACTGACATTCAAGTTGGAGACTAGAGTACCAAGGTGTTTGATGTGAAGATCAAACCTTCGATAGATGAAGGTCAATATTGCATTTCCATCCCCTGGTACTTTCAGAAACATCCTTGCTTCCATGCTTGTGCCAACCTTAGCTTCCTGTCATGACCCAAATTTCCCTCCGTAGGATGTCCTGATGGCACCTAGTCTTAGGGACTAGGTAAGCCTAATATTAACTGAAATAATAGCAATATCTAACTAACATATGACAATTTCAAAATAGAAATCTTTATACAAAACTTACAATTTCAAAATTGGCAGTACAAGTCATAAGCTCTATTGAGGTTGCTAGAAAGTTTACAAATACAACTGTTTTGAAATAAAGATAAAACAATGCAAGTACAATATCAGAAGGTGACTCTGAGGCCTGCGAATGAAGCGACAAGTTTACCCTGAGTCTCTACAGCAAGATCCGTATATCTAGCTAGCAATCGACTGACTCCGAAATACTTGGATTTGCACAAAACAATATGCAGAAGCGTAGTATGAGTACACCACAGCGGTACCCAGTAAGTATCAAGACTAACCTTAGTGGAGTAGTGACGAGTAACAGTCAAGACACCTACTGGACTAGATAACCTGGACAAGTATAAGTGTAGGACTAACAGAGTACGATATCTCTACAAAACTACGCATAGTGACAAGTATAATACGGTACTTGCAATAAGAAATAGAAACAACAATTAGCAGTGGAACACGATAAGCAACAACATAGTAGGGTAAGCAACTCTGCGAGAATAACCACTTCACACCGGGTTTATCCACTAATCTCCATGAAGTACCAAACCTCAAAATATTCACAATTCACGGGTCCCAATTCCTGAACCCTAATCACTTGGTATCTTGTGCCCTTATTACAACTGGTAACTACACGGACAACTCACGTGCTAATAGCGCAATTATCGCATGGAAGGCAAGTAGACGTGGGTATGTATGAATGATCAATAACATGAGAATTCATCTTCTTAAACCGATAAGGGTGATTAGTAACGTGTATACTTGTGCATGTGTTCTATTATAGTTCAGGCCAACTAGTAAGAGTTAAAATAAAGAATGACACATAAGAACGATCACCACGAAATGTACACGGTATAACTCACACAGGGTAGGCATGCTACTACACAAATATCAACAACAACAATGCCCCCAAGCCATCATAAGTCATCACAATTCAATCCCCGACATAGCCCACCTTGTCTCGCCACGTGCACAATAATAAAGTAAATGCCCGCCTTGTCTGCCGCACGTGCATAGTAATGTTCACACCTTGTCACGCCACATGCACAAATACACAAATATATCCTGCCTTGTCAAGCCGCATGTGCAACATCAATCATAATAATTAGCACGGTAAAAACCTCGTGCAAACACCCGAACAAATCCTCCCAACAATATCACATGCCATAAACACAACAACACAATAAAATAACCTTCACAACATGTGCCCATATTCTACAACATTTCATCTAAACAGGGTCAATACCACAACCGCGCACAATCCCCGGCTCAACAAAACTGAGTACAATAGTAACAACAACAACAACAATAATAACACGAGAATACGATAAGTAAATCAACTCAGGGGCTTTGGAACATAAGAAAGCGGTAGAACGAGCTCACAAAGAATAAACACAATAGAAAATACTAGTCACAATAAGAATAGCTCAACAAGGGAGAGATACTGTGTAGCGATGATCCCACATAAGTACAATTCAACATTAAGAGGGATAACATGAATCAATGACTCCAATTAGGGGTAAGTCAACAGTGATAGGGGATAACAAATCTTCACTTAAGGTGAAGCAAATATGGAAGAGATTCAGCAAAATTCAATTAAGGATAAGCAGATTATGGAAAAGATGATAATAACTTCAATCAAGGATAAACAATTACGAAAAGGATAGCATGGGAATAAAAGAGGCAACAACTTCAGTTAAGGCACATAAGAGCTTAATTGACAATAAGGGTAAAACATGGATTAATTTAATTCTAAATAGGATAAGTAAGGGTGAATTTAGTAAATGGGGGATTTAACATAGCAAATAAACTTCATATCTAATGAACATAAGAACCTAAGAGCCCTAAACGGTCAAATTTCTACAAATAAGCCCGAGCACGTACTCGTCACCTCGCGTACACGTCCTTCACGGGACACAATTAGCACCAAAGACTCACATCCTAAGGGGTAGTTCCCCCACACAAAGTTAGGCAAGATACTTACCTCAAACCAAGCTCAATCAGTCAATAAGAATGTCTTTCCCTCGACTTTTCTGACTCTGAATGGCCCAAATCTAGCCAAAAGCAATTGCATACTATAAATATAACTATAAGAAACTAATCTAATTAATAAAATCAAGACTTAACAAGAAATTAGAAAATCGCCCCAAAAGGTCAACTTGGGCCCACGTCTCGAAATCCGGTAAAAGTCAAAAAAATCCTAACACTCGCTCAACCTTGAGTCCAACCATACCAAAATTAGTCAAATCCGGCCACAACTCGGCCTTCAAATCCTCAAATTATATTTTATGAAGTTTCTACAATTTTTCCCAAATTTTTATCTCAATGTACTAATTAAATGATGAAAACAATGATATATTCATGTATATTAACCAAATCCAAGTTAGAATCACTTACCCCAATGAATTTCTTGAAAAACCAACAAACAATTGCCACAAACCGAGCTCCCAAAGTCCAAATGTGAAAAACTACTCTAACCCTCGTTTATATAGTACACAATCTGACCTCCTATTTTGCTGACCTCACATTTTATTCTGCAGCCGCAATTTCAAATTGTGCAGTCGCACTTCAACGATGACTAGACTACCAAATTTTAATAAATTTACCATAACTTTCTATACAAATGTCCAAATGCTAAATGGTTTAACTTTCTGAAAACTAGATTCAAAGAGCTACAACTTTTATTTTTGGACCATCTTCAAATTCCTTATAGATTAAAAGATATAAGCTTCTGATATCAGGCTATCAAACCTGCATATTGTTCTCCTTTCTACGGTTCGTGCATTCCCTCTGCGGTCTGCAATTTTCCTATGCGGTCCGCACTTTTCCTCTAAGGTTGCACCTGAAGCTTTGCCTCAACACTCCAAAATGTGCTCCCTGTACTTCAAAAGTTCCAGAATATCATCAGAGTGCCGAAATGCCCAAACTTATTCAAAACTCACCCGAGGCCCCCGTGACCTCAACCAAACATACCAACAAGTTCTAAAACATAATACTGACCTGCTCGAGGACTCAAACCACGTCAAAAAACGTCAAAACTATGAATCACACTACAAATCGAACTCATGAATTTCCAAATCTTCCAACTTCCAAAACTCGTGCCGAGACATATCAAATTAACTCGGAATGACGTCAAAGTTTGCATGCAAGTTCCAAATGACATAACAGAGCTAATCCAATTCTCGGAATTGCATTCCAACTCCGATATCACCAAAGTTAAAACTCCAGTCAACTCTTACCGCTTAAGATTCCAAAACTAAAATCCTTATTCCAAATTGACTCTGAATCATCTGATAACTGAACTCGGCTACACACGTAAATCATAACACATAACACGAGGCTGCTCGAGACCTTAGGCCGCCGAATGTGACGTTAATTCTCAAAACGATCGTCTGGGTCGTTACACTTCCCTTCTAGTGGAATGAGTACATAGTACTAATACCACCACATGGAAGTTTGTCAAAGAGTAGGACATGGATACAGTAACGTTCCCTGCAAAAAAGAACACAATGTTAGTATAACAAAGGATACTCATGTTCTCCTCCATAAGGACTTGAACATGATGATCATATGTGTTGCCTCTAGTTCTCATTCTCCCCCTTGTCCTCCTCTCCTCCTCACTAACTAACTCCTTACAACCTTGATTCTTAAGTATGAGAATTGTAATTTATCACTATTCACCAGCCTCCTTCCTTGTATATCTAGACCACTAAAACCATGGCACTCTATAGGGCCAACATCCAGATCATAGTTTTCCAAATGGTCTACTAGTTTATTCCCTTCCCTAAGAGTGTGTGACACCATAACATTGCATCTCAACATCACTTCCTTGATTTTCTCGACATATCCAATTACATTCCAAGGAACAGTCCATATTCCATCAAGAACATTTTTGATCACCAAAGAATCAATGTGTAATACAATGAGAATATAGCTCTTATCTATGCAATATTTGAGTGCTTCCAACACTGCGCTAACTTCAGCTTCAGTGGTGGTTCCCTCTTGGATCTCCTTACCACATGCATAGACTACATCTCCTTCTTCATTCCTTAATACAAAATCGAATGAACTCCTACCTAGATTTCCCCTAGAAGCTCCATCTGTGTTTACCTTGATCCACCCTAGAGTAGGGTATTCCCATATCACTTTAGACACTTTCAAAGTAGGTGTATAATGCTTAAATACATGCAGTAAATTAGGCCATTTATGGGGTATAGTTTGGAGACTTGGCTTTCTCACTTTCATAAGTGACTGCAGAGTAGTAGACACTTGGTAAATTACCCTACTTATTTTGACTTGTTCTCTATACTTGTATCCATTCCTTCTCTTCCAAAGTTTCCATACAATAATAGATGGCATTGTAAGATAAGTTGTAACCTAGCTACTACTTTAGCAGTCCAACATTTGATAATTGCTTGGTGCAAGGATAAACCCTCTATAGCTATCCCTGCATTTGAAAGGAAGTATGACCAAACTTTGTTAGTAGCATATGATTTGAAGAAAAGGTGATGAAAACTTTCCTCTTTTGGATTCACACAACACCAGCATCTAGAAGCCATTAGGTAACCCCATCTCCTCCAGCTATCATAAAGAGCCAATTTGTTCTTCCAAACTTTTCACATGAAAAAGAAAATTTTGAAAGGTAAGCCCTTTATCCATATCTTCTTGTATGCATTGTAAGGTTTATTCTTCCTCAAATAATCCCAAACAGACTTCACACTAAACATTCCATTAGTTTCCAACATCCAGTAAGGTTTATCCAGTTCATTATGTACCCTTGAAGGCTTAATGTTGTCCATAATATGAGTAGCCAAGTCATTCAGTAGAATTTCTCTTAGTTTAACTTCATCCCATCCCTCATCTTACACCACATCCACTACATTTTGAATTGATTCATCATAATAAAAATCTAGAGGTGTAATAAAATATAAAGCACCCAAACCTGTCCAAGTTTCAAACCAAAACAATGAAGAACCCATTCTTACATGCCATCCAATTTGATGCTCAATGTGATTCCTGCATTCAAGCATCTTTATCCACACATGTGAACCATTTCTCCAAGGTATCATCATAGTGTTCATCTTCTTACAATATTTCTAACACATGAATGGACTCCACAATGAGGGTCTGGTTCTAAAATTCCACCAAAGCTTGCAAAACAAGGCTTTAGATATATCATGTAAGGATCTAAATCCTACTCTCCCCTACTCTTTAGGTAAACATAAAGTGTCCCAAAATGCCCAATGCCTACTTGTTCCATCAATGGAGTTTTTCCAGAAAAACCTAGCAAAAAGCTTATGGAGCTTATTAATCACACAATTAAGAGGGTTCACTGCTGAGAGTAAGTGAATAGGCATGCTTTGCAAAACATGTGAAATCAATATTGCTCTCCATCATATTGACAACAGCTTGCCCTTCCATGATTGTAATTTGTCCAGAATTTTACTCGTAAGCCCCTGATAATGATTCATTTTCCTTCGAGTGTAAAAAATTGAACATCCTAGATAAATGAATGGGAACTCTTGCTTCCCAATTCCTGTAATCCGCTGGACTTTATCAACTATTACTTTACTGGCTGAGTGGTGCATATACAAGGCAGATTTGGATTTGTTTATTAATTGGCCAGACGCAGCCTCATAAGCATATAATACCTCCATGACTAGCTGAAGTGAGGTTGCATCCGAAGATAAGAAAATTATGGTATCATGTGCATATGCCAGGTGATTGATCTTGGGACTCCATTTAGGTAGACCAAAGCCACAAAAATAGAGTTTCATGTGAAGAGCATTTAAACCTCTTGAGAGAGCTTCAACAACAAGTATAAAAGACTAGGTGATAATAGATCGCCTTGCTTAACTCCCCTCGATGACTTGAAGAAACCATGTGGTTGCCCATTTACAAGAACTGAGTACCAATTATTTGATACAATACCATATATCAAACCAATAAATCTCTCATTGAAACCCATTTTCCTCAACATCTTGGTCAAGAATAGCCATGATAGCCTATCATACGCCTCTGTCATGTCCAATTTCAATACCAAGTTAGGTCCAGCCTTAGTTCCCTTTCTTATATAAGTGATTATCTCTTGAGTAAGCAACATGTTTTCAGTAACACTTTTTTCTTTCACGAATCCTGCTTGCTCATTAGAAATTAGGTTTGGAAGTAAAAAACAACTAGCCTTTCATGAATCATCCTTGAAATCACTTTATTTATGAAGTTGCTAAGGCTAATTGGCCTCATGTCTGAAAAAGTATTCACCTCTTTCTTTTTAGGTAGAAGGTCCAAATTTGTATGAGTTACAAACTTTGGTAGATCTTTCCCATTAAAGAAAGCTTTCACCATATCAACAATGTCATCCTCTATGATGTCCCACCAAGAATGAAAGAAGCAACCTATAAAACCAGCTTTCACCATATCAACAATGTCATCCTCTATGATGTCCCACCAAGAATGAAAGAAGCAACCTATAAAACCATCTGGGCTACTGCTTCCTTGACTTCTTCTTTATTAGGTTGCTTGGGAAGATCTTGATTATGGTCTGTCTCCACCATGAGTGGTACATGTTCAATTATCTAAAATCAGTATGAGTATGTTGTTAGTGGAACTGTGCTTGGAAGAAATTCACAGCTTCATTAGCAAATGCCTCATTTTCTTCAATCCATACTCCAACAATGTTTTGTATCCTCCTCAGTTGTAATCTATTCCTTCTTCCATTGACTAGGGCATGAAAGAATTTTGTGTTTCTATCTCCATCTTTGAACCATGACATACCTGCTTTTTATTTCCATAACTCTTTCTCCAAATCCAAGACTTTAAATAAATTTGCCTACTCCTTTTGATATCTTTCTCTATTCTAGAGTGTAGGATGCAATTCAAAGTATACTTCATGAACTATTACCACCTCCTCAAGGTTGGAAATTTTCTGAAAAATATCTCCATAGGTTGCTTTACTTCATTGTGTGAGAACCTTCTTCATCTTCTTTAACTTGAAATTGAAAAGCACAAAAGGATTTGCATGAAAATTTGCATGCCAAATTTCTTTTACAATTTCATGAAAGCTTTCATGCTTAGCCTAGAAATTGAGAAATCTAAAAGACTTGTTTATAGGGACATCATCTGTATTAGCTATGATCAGACCCTATCTTAGATAGATGAGTGATTTCCAACACTAGCCACATTTGCTGAAATTCAATATTTGTAAAATACCTATCCAACCTCTTGAATATACAATCTTCTTCAACTCGTCCATTCCACCACGTAAATATGCTGCCCTTGAAGCCCATATCAGTTAGGTTACATGTGTTCATGCAATGTCTAAAATTATCTACCTTATTAATTGAAACTGGCAACCTTCAAATTTCTCTTCTTCATCACAAATGACTTTAAAGTCTCTACCCACAATCCATGGTAATACCATATCTTGAGCAAGATAATCTAGAGAGGCACATAACTCAATTCTATCAATTGCATCACATCGAGCATACACCAATGTGAGAATAAAATCTTTGTTAGTTTCAGTATCAAATAGCTTCAAAGTCATCTGTTGTTCCAAATCATATAGGACAGTAATATCAAATCGTTCATCCACAAATGTCCAAACTTTGTTAGAAATATTAACAAGAGCTTGAGCAAAGCCAATCCTTCTCCTGTACTTCTGTATTTCCTTGATTGTTGCATTGGCTCCATAATACCTATAAATTTAAACTGATGCTTCATATGCATTGTGATGAGCCTCTCAAAAGCTCTCTTGGTCTTTACAAATCTAATATTCCATATAAGAGCATCCATTGCTAAATATGGGATTTAGATAAAGTTCTCATTGTTTGCACCCCAACTGTTTGCACACTTGGTACCTCCTTTGCCTGTTTCTTTCTTCCTTTGCCAGCTGATTTTCCTTTCTCTATTAATCTAGGTGAAAGATCACCTTGTCGAGCAGCATTCATGAAATTCTGGGTAGTGGATTCCTAATCCATGTCTCTTCCTGCATTTGATTGGTTTTCTTCTTGATCTCAAGGATGTTCTTGTGTCACCACTTGATTCTTTGTAGGCTTATGGATTAGATTCTTGTTTACATTCTCCTTCAAAACCTGCCCAGTTGCTTCAACTGACAGTTTAGCTAGTACTAGATTTTCAGCTTTCTCCTGTACTACCAAATTCTTATATCGATGCACTGTAGAGCTAGGAGTTAGATATTGCTGCATTCTATCTTCCAAGTCCTTCCTATTGTTGATTATATCTGCATTCTGAGGTTTGCATGTACCACATGGATCAATCAATTGGATGTTTTCCTCATTAGTTTTAGTTATATCCTGATTAGGGTTCATTATATCATTTTGGCTAGGGTTAGGGTTCTGATTAAAGTTAGGGTTCTGAGAAGGTTCTCCTCCATTCAGCTCCACCTACTTCAATTTTTGTACCTGTTCTTCAGTAGTATTTGCTACATTCTCTTTGGTTTGCACTTCACTTCTCTTATCATTTATACTTTTTCCCTCCTCTTCTTGTTCCTCCTCATTAGTTGGATCATCATCATCATCATCATTGTCTTTATGAAACTCACCATCTTCTGATTCCTCCTCAACCTAATCACACCAAAGCTTACCTCCAGTAAACTTAATCTTGTCATTCACCCTCTCTATCTTGGATGTCATTCTTGTATCCATGGATTATGATGGCACCTCCTGGCAGGGTTGGTTGGTCATGTCAAGATTATTATTCCTAGTTGAAACAGGACTATACACAACATCTCCCAGATTCAATTTCCAGTAGTCTTTGGATTAGGTTTAGGGTTGAGATTTACATTAACTTCCTCCACCAATGCCAGCTGATCATCAGCTTCCTTCTGCCCTTCTTCACTCTTTAAAGCTGCAAATTTGTTATTTGTTTATACTTGCTGCACTGCCCCATTGTCGACTAGAACAATTTCTTTTCCAGTTTCACCTTGGACCTCAGCTTGCTTGCCATCTTTCTTCACTCGATTATCTCTAACTTTCTTCCAATGTTCTCCAAAATTGGCCACAACTCTGCCACTGTTAAGAGTCATCATAAGACGCTTGACATTGCCTTTACTCCCAACTTTATCTTGCACAGCTTGTTTTTCCTTATCATTGTTCACCATTAGCTCGAGATGTAACCTCTAACAATCTATCTCATCATGCCCTTGTAATTTACACTCTTTGCAATATTTAGGTAAAAATATCATATTGAATTTTCACCCACTTCGTCTGTATCTCTCCAGTAGCTTTATTCTCTAATCCATCTGTACCTTCTTAGGCAAGTCTGCTAGGAGATTAACTAACACCTTTACCCATGCACAACTTGGTCGAGTTTTATTAATTGTAGCCATTTCAAGATGTAATAATTTTTCCACAGCTAAAGCTAATAAAAATAAGTATTCTTTGACAAAGTAAGTAGGTAACAAACTTAGAAAATAAATCTAAGCCATAGCCATTGGAGTTTCTTCCCCTACTTTGAACTTTACATCATAAATTAAAGGCCTCATTTGGTATTCATAACCATCTTTAGCCTTAAAATAATACGCACTCCTTGAAGTAAGATTAATATTTTCCTTCCATAATTTCAATCTTATTAAAACATGCCTATCTCTAAATAAACTAATATTATATTCACCTTTGATTCCACATTGTACAGGGATAGTTTTACGTAGTTCTTGAAACTCTATCCATCCATATAAGAACTTGCCTACAACTGTATATTTTAGACCTTCAATAACGTTCATCCTATCAACCTCTACTTCTGTAAACTTGACGAGAGACTTCCCATGTAAGAATGTAACACGTCTAAATGGAATGGGCTCGATAGTAGGGTTTACGTGCAAGGCTTTATTTAATGCGACTGACTTCAGGAGATTTGAGAAATCTAAGGGTTGTTGATTGTTTGTACTGGTGTTAGGGTTGAGTGGGGATGTTTGGGGAGGTAGACCAGCCGTTGAAGAAGGCTGGCCACCACCCGGAGTGGCCATGAGCGAGCTCGCGATGAAGAAACTCCCATTCGTCTCCTTTTCGCAATCGCTAGAGCTCACTCTTTTAATTGTTTAGTTTCATGTGTCATCTTAAACACTGTTCTCTTTGCTCATGCAATGATTTTTTCTTCTCTTGGTAAGACACTGATACAAACATCCAAACACCCTCAAATATTCCAGTTTTGGTGCTCTACCATGAAGCATTTCATAAGGTGACTTGCCTTTGAGGACTGCAGTTGGGAGCTTATTAATTAGGTAAATTACAGTCCTAATACACTCACCCCAAAATCTAATTGGGATTGAACTCTGAATTCTTAAAGCTCTTGCAACTTCCAAAATATGTCTATGTTTCCTTTCCACAGTTCTATTTTGCTGTGGAGTGTATGGGCAACTGCTTTAATGAACTATTCTAAGAGCAGAAAATAAAGCACTACATTTAGAATTGAAGAATTTTGTACCATTGACAGATCTCAGTACTTTAACATTCATGCCAAACTGATTTTTTTATCATTGAAAAGAAATTTGTCAACACAACTATCACTTCACATTCGGACCGTATCAAACACACCCAAGTATATCTACTATAGTCATTAACAATTATGACAAAGTAATATTTCCTATCATATATAGGCTTCTTATAAGGACCCCAAACATCTAGGTGTACAAGCTGGAAACTACAGTCTGTTTTACTTGTGCTGTCTGGGAATATTGACCTATGTTGCTTTGCCATTGGGCATTTTTTATACTCCCGTTGAACATGCTCATCTGCTAAACCTTTCAAGGTAGGAATGTGCTGCATTGCTTTCATGGAGGGATGTCCTAATCTTGAATGCCATAGTTTTGTATTATGGTTTCCTTTTATCACTGATGCTGCTACTGGTTTTATTGCTTCTCTAAGAATGTAAAGACCATCTATTTCTCTACCAATCCCTATCACTTTGCCACTATAAAGACCCTGTAAAAGACAGAAGTCAGGAAAAACTTTAACAATGCAAACAAGATCCTTGGTTAGTTTTGCTACTGAAAGTAGGTTGAACTTGAAGTCTGGCACATGTAGAACATTCCTGATCCTATGCCCCTCTAGGATTATTGCACTTCATATATCTGTTATTTTTGACATGTTTCCAGTTGGTACCTGCACTTTTCTACTTTCCTGACTTCCTAGTTTGTTGATGTCAACTAGTTTCTCCTTGCAGGAGGTGAATGATGAGAGGCCCCTGAGTCAATAATCCATTCAAAAAGGCAATCATTCGACAACATGGAAACAATACCTGCCATGTTGACTTTGCAATCACTGGCTGAAGATTTGTTCAGCAAGTTCACTAGCTGCTTATACTCCTCTTCTGTGAAGTAGTGGCCTTCAGACTGGCTTTTAGCAGAACTGTTCCCTTTAACAGAACTATTTCCTTTAACTGTTGCATTGTTAGCATAGGTCTTGAAGCCACCAGCACCCTGCATTGGCTTTCTTTTGCTATTAGAATCAGGTGGATATCCCACAATTTTGTAACAATTCTCCTTTTAATACCCTTCAAACCCACAGTGTTCACAGATTAAATCAAACTTTTGCCTTTCATCATTTGTCCCTTGCCAACTAACATGGTCAATGGCTCCTTATTCATGTCCATTACACCAAGAGCCCTTTGGCTTTCTTTCTGTATCACTAAGGCATATGCTTGATTTACTGATAACACGGGTGTTTTTAATAAAATTTGGTTGCGAACATGAGCATAAGTCTCATTTAATCCTACTAGAAATTGAACTAGGTGTTGCTGATAAAACATTTCAAAAAATGGTTCTGACTCCTTACACTTACATCCTCGACCAGGTATCAAGGTGTCGTGTTCATCCCATAAGTTTTTCATTTTAGTAAAGTATGTGGTAACAGAATCAGTACCTTGAGTTAGTGTCACTACCCAATTTAGGATCATGACCGGCGCTTAGGAGCAAGTGCTCCTAAGTAAGCCTCATTGGTAATTTACATAAAATCGGACAAAGTTTTCTCTATTTTAGGACTATCCAAAAATAAACATGTCTCAGAAATAAATAACACAACCAACCTATATCGACCAAACAAATTATAATCCTCATTCGCGAAGTATTTCCAACACAATAATACTAACTTCATCTCCAAGTATACGATAAGAAAGTCTAATACGAGTCACAAGTCTATATCAATAAAAGAATATTTATGACTCATAAAAATGACTATGGAGCGACTCTAAGAGTTTTAAGAAAGAGACTATAACTAATAAATAACAATCTTTTCCCACGCGAATAAATACGGGGCTCACCAGGAATTATCAACTCGTGCACTCTAACTAACGGAATCCTCGCCTGCTTTTACTGTTATCTCTGTAAAAATAATAGCGGGGAGTGAGTCGCTAGCTCAGTGAGTAATAATACTTAACCACAACTGTTTTAAGTGGGGAAAAGTCAGAAAATATGCTAGTATATCAAACAGAGAATATCATAAGAATGCCCTTTCTAAAACAGTAAATATAATTAGTCTTTTCATGTATTTACTGTAACAGAAATTAATTTATCAAATCGGTAATAAACTCAGTAAACGCTTTCTCATAGCAAATCTTTATGTTTGGGAGGTTTTCAAGAAAGGATCATGTAATCTGTATCATTGTGTGGACCCCTTCGTAAAAGGAGTCAAATATAACTGTAGGTCCCTACTCGAGGGAAAACTGTAACAGTATGCTAGTTCTATCTTCCCACTAGCGAGGGCTATAACTATACTCGCTAATCAGTAAATACAAGGTGCACCGGGTCTAACGAACTCGCCTTTAGCTATGAGATCCTTCAAAGTCTCCTCCCATTTATACTCTTTCTTGTAAACAGTAAATACTCGTATGAAAGCATTTTCAAAATAATAAAGGGCATATCATTTCTTATCAAATCTTATAATTTTATTTCGGTAACGGTCATCATGTCTCAAGTAACAGTAAAACATGTATGTCTAGTAACAATGAGAATAATTTAAATAATAATAACATCTCAAGTAACGGTAAAACATATCTAGTAACGGTGAAAATATTTAGATTAACCGGTAAACATCTCAAGTAAATTGTTCGGTACCATATCAAGTAAAGGACTTGTCCCATATGCAATTTCAAAGCATCGGTAACACATTTATTTTTAAAATCATATATAAACCGTGCAGATTATGAAAACATAAATTGTGGTAAGATTACTACTCACAGTACTCGTGTCGAAATATCAAACTCGTCACTTCGAACAATCCGTGCACCTTCCTTCAATCAATATATAATCACATCATATTGTTCTCGAATTAACTTTCTTGTTTAGGCTAATTTGTAACTAATTTGGAATACCCAACTCTTAGAGTTTCATGTTTGATTATCAATTTGTCAAGTTGGATTTGTCGAGATCACGTGAAAATAGTTTTATACCTTAATCGCATTCCTTTAAGTCATATATATATTTTGAGAGTAAGGCAAGTTACCGTAGAAAATATACTGTTCCAAATTATTTTTTTTGAAAATTTTAAAACTTGCTTAAGTAATTAATCGCACCATATCTCTATCAAGATAGTTTCTTCAATGAATTCTTCACTCAATTATACACCACTAACTCTATCTCTTTGTGGTATTTAAATAAGCTATTCACTATCTATGTAAATTGCTTAAATTTTAGAAAAGAAGTTATTAAAGAATATGTCCACATAACTAAAATAATGAGTTTAGATATTTACTGCAGAACTCGAAAGTGCTTAGGCTTCAAAGGTGCTATTGAAACAATCCATCCTTGGCTTTCAAAATTATTTGTGTGGAGATTTTCTATGTTTCCTTCTCTATAGAAAAGAAATTCTTTGTCTGTTAGTTTTCTCCAAATCCAAAGCTTCCAAGATTGAAGTATTTATGTATTTTTTGGTTCATATAGCAACTGTTTGGTGGCTTCTCTTTCGGCAGAAGCTTTAGAATACGTAAACCTTTCTGTGAACCCCTTTATCTTTTCTCGTTCTAGTGGGATTTGCCTTTTATTTTAATTGATTAAGTTTCTCCTTTTTTTTAATTTAAGTTATGCTTAAAGACCAATATACCCTAGGTTGAATATGAGGTATTACATTCTTCCCACCTTATGAAATTCGGTCCCCGAATTTAGCTCAGTTACATACCTGTAGATTAAAAAATATAAGGATACTTTACTCGCATATCATCTTCCACTTCCCATGTAGCTTCTGTAGCTTTCTTTACTGTATGATTTCTCCATAAGACTTTCACGAACATGTGTTTTTTGGCTATAACTTCCTAACTTGTCTATCAAAACTAACCATTGGCTCCTCCTCGTAAGACAACTACTCATCAAGCTGTATAGTAATTGCTTCAAGCACGTGAGATGAGTCTCATATACATTTTCTTAGCATTGAGACATGAAACACTGGATCAATAAAAGATAACTCAGGAGGGAGTGTTAAACGATATTCCATACCTCTCACTCATTCAAGTATCTCGCACGGACCTATAAACCTCGGGCTCAACTTACCTTTTTTTTTTCGAATCGCATCACGCCCTTCATAATAGAGACTCGTAGAAACACTTTGTCCCCCATTTGTAAACACTAAGTCTCTTCTTCACTTATCCGCATAAGATTTTTGTCTGCTTTGAACTGTGAGCAATCTCTGTTTGATCAATTGGGCATTGTTAATAACTTCTTGTACTAAGTCGGGTCCCAATAAGTTAGTCTCACCAGCACCAAAACCTCTGATAAGAAAATGTCATCTTCTACCATATAATGCTCCGTACTGTGCCATCTGAAACTGGAAACTATTATTGTATGCAAATTCAGCTAAAGGTAGATAAGCATCTCAACTACCTCCAAACTCAAGAATGCAAGATCACAACATATCCTCCAAGATATGTATAGAACATTCGGACTTTGCATTTGCGTGCGATGAAATCTAGTTCTAAGATCTACTCGAGTACCCAACGTTTCTTGAAAAGATTTTTAAATCATGAAGTGAATGTGATCCTCTATTAGAGATAATGAACCATAGAGCTCTATTGAGTCAGATACTTTTCTGTTCATATATATCTATGCATATGTTACCTCACTATAAGAGGTTTTGACTAGCAAGAAACGTGCCTACTTTGTAAGCCAATTTACAACTTTCCCACATATAATTATAACTCTAATGGTTTGAGTAATTTAGTCATACAATATATTATAATTCTATTGTATTTTCACTTCAGAATCTTGAGTTGTTATATTGGGCCTGTGAGTCGCAAGTGCTAGCCTTAACATGCTGACATGTCAAATAGTTAGAAACAAAGTTAACGATTTTTTTTTCTTCTATCTTTTCCAACCAAACATTGTTTTATAGTCATGGTGCATCTAATAGACATGAGATATATAGTGTATCTAGAGTTGTGAGCTCATCATGGATAGTCTTTCTCAACCCATATATGTTTTCTACATATAATTAATTATCAAGTCGGAGAATACCCTCACTATTACCAGTCATATCTTTGCTTTTACCAGCTAGAAACTGATCTTGATAGTTAAACAATCGCTCATCCTCATATTGGCTAGTCTTTATGCACTCTACATCAGGCTTGACCAATAGCCAATAATTTCTTTGAATTATTTTTTTCATATTGAATCTAATACGTGTACCCTCTAGTTTATGCATATCTTTGTCCAGAAATATCTTTACATAAGATATATGTGCCAAATCTCCCATATTTCTTTTTTCATAAGCTATAATATTTATCTTTTCCGAACAATATAAAATAGTATACTTATATCTTCAGTAATTCCCTCCATCAGCATTGCTAAATATTTATATCTCTATTGGTTTTAAATCTACTTCAAGCTTTTGTGCTAGGTATAATTCTTATAGGTTTCTTCGTATAAATAGTGTCTCTAAATCTTAAAAGAAAATACCACTATGACCATCTCCAAATCATGAGTGGCATAATACAACTTGAGCTTCTTCAAATTTCGTTGAAGCATAGGCTAACATTGGTGTGATTGTCAAATATGCTTTGGGCTTCTGGAATCTCGTTGTGCATTCCTCCATCCACTAAAATTTAGTGATTTTCTATGTTAACTTTGTGAGTGGTGGTACTATTCTAGATAAATCCTACACAAATACCTATAGTAGCCTGTCAAGCCAAAAGCAATTTCTGTAGGAGAAATGGGTCTTGACCATTTATGAATTGCTTCTATCTTCTTTGAAGCTACCATCTTTTCATTCTTAGATACAATGTGTCCTATGAATACCACTGAGTCTAGCTAATTGAAGAACTTGGTAAAAAGTTGATTTCCCTGCAGCGTCTTTAATATATTTTTCAAGTAATTCTCGTGCTCTTCCTGGATACGAGAGTATACCAGAATATAGTAAGTAAAAACTATGACTTTTGTTTTTCCAAAAATAACTTTGAACACCATAGTCATTATATACATCAATGCAGTTGGAGCATTGGCCAATCTAAAGGATATAACAAGTAACTCATATGTTTGTACCGAGTACTAGAGGCAAACATCGAAATATCTTCCTTTCTTATTCTAAGCTGATGATAACCAGACTAAAGATCAATGATTCCTTATAACTAATCAAACAATTTATCTATATAAGACAAGGGATATTTATTGTGTATTATTATCTTATTTAATTATCTGTAGTTGGTACATATTCGTAAAGACTTATCCCTTTTTTCTTCAAACAATATTAGTGTACCCAATGGCGCAACACTCGATACGATAAAACTCGTATCCAGTAAGTCTCGTAATTTTTCATTAGCTCTCTCAATTCGTTGGTGCCATATGATATGGTTTATGTGTCAAGTGTCAAATCAATACCAAAGTCTATTTTTCCTATTCGAGGTAGTCCTGAAAAATCTCTCACTATGATACTTTTATTTTTCAACCTAAGTTTCACATCTCTTGGATCTCTTTACGAAAGTTACGAGACCCTAACCACTCTTATTCAATAATTGTAGAGAATTCTTAAATGATACAACTCTGACTATCACTAGGATATGATTCTTTCTTCTTCTTCTTCTTCTTCTTCTTCTTCTTCTTCTTCTTCTTCTTCTTCTTCTTCCGTTTTGTTTTTTTGCAAATAGGTTTGCTAGATATATCAATCTTACTACCTTCTCATGGTAATAAAAGGTAATGTAATAAGATAATAATCAGTCACACCTATAAGCATGAGAAATTAACAAGGTCAAGTACAATTTGACTAGATAAGGTATCCTTTCTCTCAACTTGAATCTAATAAGCTTAATATAAAGTTTCAACTGTACAATATTCTTCCATAAAATTAGAAACTATTAAAGGATATTATAATATCTCAAGATGTTATTTATCTAACTCTTCGTCCCATATAAGAAAAATAAATTTATATTGCGAGATTTCCTAGTCTCTACCTTCTTAAATGAATTCTTAGTTGCATGCCAATCACATCCAGTTCTTAAATATTTTTTTTCTAGCAAGTTCAACTTCCACAGAATAAGTCAAAGTCTTCGTATGTGAGAGTATTGCTTTGTTTAAATGGTTAACCAACCATTAGACAAGCCTCTAATCCTAAGGCATCACGTACCTAGCCAGCTGATAAAGTCTGGTGTTACATGTCAGTACATCCATCGTTTGAATTAATTTCTTAAGTACCTGTCAGGTTTGCGCTTTCAACTATTTAGAAGGAAACGATTCATAAAAATTTACTAAATTTATTTCTAAGTCAGTTGTGTCACTCCTGACCATGTCCCTAATAATATAGTTCAATTCTATATATTCGTCATATACTCGGGACGATAAGTTGTTAGCTCCACAGGCTTCTCGCGAGAATATTTTAGAGCTCATAATGCTTTAAGTGTTTTGCCAAAACCTTTAAGGATGATTAAAGTGTCAGAAAAAGTAAACTTTGTGGTTTCAATTTTTAGTAACTATATTAAGAATACATCTCTGCTCCAGACGATCTTAGTACTGAATGCCTAAAGCTTTTATATCCCTAATCTATTACCCGCTTTTTTGTCCTGTCTACCAATTATATCTATCAAGCTCTTAATTATTCTCTACATAGAGGTAAGAACCTCAACGATACTAATCTCCTAGCCATAGTTGTGGTCTAGTGCTTAATTCAAGAGTGGATATTATTACATATTTTAGAGGTATGAAAGCCCCTAATTGTGGCGCAACAATCTTTTCATTGACCTTGCTTACCTTTCTATTGCTTTCCTTTGGTGGGAGACAATTGTTGTCCGGTGGCAGCCATTTAATGTCCTTAAACCTCTAGCCAAACTCTATTATTGAATGACTGGTCTGTGCCATACAGAAACAAGATAAAAGGTGATGTTCAGTTATTTGACTCAAATCGTCACATACTTACGAAGGAACAACAAACAAGACAAGACACATCCTATCACAACCTCGCAGAATCACGATTATAGGAATGACCGGCTACATAACCATAATTGAGATTCTACTACCGACGTGTGCTCCATTAGTCAGAAGAATAATCTAGGCTCTGATACCAACTTTATCACGACCCAATTTAGGATCATGACCGGCACTTAGGAGCAAGTGCTTCTAAGTAAGCCTCATCGGTAATTTATAGAAAATCGGATAACGTTTTTCCTATTTTAGGACTATCCAAAAATAAACATGTCTCAGAAATAAACAACACAACCAACCTATATCGATCAAACAAGTTATAATCCTCATTCGCGAAGTATTTCCAATAGAATAATACTAACTTCATCTCCAAGTATACGAGAGGAAAGTCAAATACGAGTCACAAGTCTATATTAATAAAATAATATTTATGACTCATAAAAATGACTATGGAGCGACTCTAAGAGTTTTAAGAAAGAGACTATAATAAATAAATAGCAATCTTTGCCCACACGAATAAATACGGGGCTCACAGGGAATTGTCAACTCGTGTACTCTATCTAACGGAATCCTCGCTTGCGTCTACTGCTGTCTCTGTAAAAATAATAGCGGGGAGTGAGTCGCTAGCTCAGTGAGTAATAATACTTAACCACAACTATTTTTAATTGGGGACAAGTCAGAAAACATGCTAGTATATCAAACAGAAAATATCATAAGAATGCCCTTTCTAAAACGGTAAATATAATTAGTCTTTTCATGTGTTTCCTGTAACAGAAATCAATTTAACAAATCGGTAATAAACTCAGTAAACACTTTCTCATAGTAAATCTTTATGTTTAGGAGGTTTCCAAGAAAGGATCATGCAATCTATATCACTGTGTGGACCCCTTCGTAAAAGGAGTCAAATATAACTGTAGATCCCTACTCGAGGGAAAACTGTAACTGTATGCTAGTTCTACCTTTCCACTAGCGAAGGCTATAACTGTACTCGATAATAGGTAAATACAAGGTACACCAGGTCTAACAAACCCGCCGTTAGCTACGAGATCCTTCAAAGTCTCATCCCATTTATACTCTTTCTTGTAAACAGTAAATACTCATACGAAAGCATTTTCAAATTAATAAAGGGAATATCATTTCTTATCAAATCTTATAATTTTATTTCGGTAACGGTAATCATGTCTCAAGTAACAGTAAAACATACATGTCTAGTAACAGTGATAAATAATGTAAATAACTGTTACATCTCAAGTAATGGTAAAACATATCTAGTAACGGTGAAAATATTTAGATTAAACGGTAAATATCTCAAGTAAATTGTTCGGTACCATATCAAGTAAAAAACTTGTCCCACATGCAATTTCAAAGCATCAGCAACACATTTATTTTCATAGTCATATATAAACCATGCAGGTTATGAAAACACAAATTGTGATAAGATTACTACTCACAGTACTCGTGTCGAAATATCAAACTCGTCACTTCGAACAATCCGTGTGCCTTCCTTCAATCAATCTATAATCACATCATATTATTCTCGAATTAACTTTCTTGTTTATGCTAATTTGTAACTAATTTAGAATACCCAACTCTCGGAGTTTCATGTTTGATTATCAATTTGTCAAGTTAGATTTGTCGAGATCACGTGAAAATAGTTTTATACCTTAATCGCATTTCTTTAAGTCATATGTATATTTTGAGAGTAAGGCAAGTTACCGTAGAAAATATACTGTTCCAAATTATTTTATTTTTTTGAAAATTCTAAAACTTGCTTAAGTAATTAATTACATCATATCTCTATCAAGATAGTTTCTTCAATGAATTCTTCACTCAAATATATACCAGTAACTCTATCTCTATGTAGTATTTAAATAAGCTATTCACAATCTATGTAAATTGCTTAAATTTCAGAAAAGAAGTATTAAAGAATCTGTCCACACAACTAAAATAAAGAGTTTTGATATTTACCGCAGTACTCGAAACTCGAAATTGCTTAGGCTTCAAAGGTTCTATTGAAACGATCCATACTTGGCTTTCAAAATTATTTGTGTAGAGCTTTTCTATGTTTCGTCCTCTATAGAAAAGAAATTCTTTCTCTGTTGGTTTTCTCCAAATCTAAAGCTTCCAAGATTGAAGTATTTATGTTGTTTTTGGTTCATATAGCAACTGTTTGATGGCTTCTCTTTCGGCAGAAGCTTTAGAATACATAAACCCTTCCCTCAACCCCTTTTTCTTTTCTCGTTCTAGTGGGCTTTTTCCCTTTCTTTTAATTGATTAGGTTTCTCCTTTTTTTTTTTAATTTAAGATATGCTTAAAGACCAATATACCCTAGTTTGAATATGAGGTATTACAGTTAGGGTTCCAGTTTGAGTCCAAAGGTGATAGAATCTAGTCAAATACCTCTCCTTAAATTCAGCCCAGACCTTTGGTGCATTTGACGCATAGACGATGCTTGGCAACAATTCCTACGACACACATCTCCCAATCCATGAGAGAACTACAATATTACATTGTTCCCACAAATCTGCTAATTCTCCTTTGTATAGACTCTTCACACATGTTCCTTCTGCGAAACCTAGGTTGTTCTTCCCTAATTGAGCCAAACACATCAATCTATCCACAATTCATAACTTTCTGGGCATGTGAGCTTGATATCTATCAGAATCACTACAGGCGTATCAGATGGTTGAAGATAGAGTGGATGATGATGGTCAATTTGAGGTGTTGAGGTGTATCCCATGGGCGAACATCTCTAGATTTGATAATGGCGAACCAACTGGGTGAAGAAGAAGAAGCAGATTCAGAGTCCTAACCGATGTTCTGATACCATGTTAGAAGAATCTAGAAGCTAAGGTGAAGAATAGAGGAAACGAGGAAGAAAGAATGAAATTCTGATTTTGTATTTCATCTTCAATGCATGAACACTGTACATATATACACAGCACACACGTGCACTTCCGCTAACTAACTAATTAACCAACTCATTACAAATAGAGGAACGTGACTTCAATAAATAGTATGTCAATTAAATGTTCAGCTTGATTTTTCAATTCACACGTTAATTGTATCTATAATTTACCATTTAATAGGATCACAAATAAATAGCCAACTTTATTTTTCAATTCACAAGTTCACATAGCAGTATTTCAAATAAAACCGAAAGTAATATTTTTTTTAGGTAGAGGGTAATCTACTCATTCAATTTTTGAAGAGTATTGTAGTAAAATAACTTTCACTAAAAAATTTCATACTTATAATAGAGTATGATATAACGCTCGTTTTTGCAAAATATGGCCATCAAATTAAAGATCAGATGGCTTACGGTCAAGTCGATAACTGATGAGTTTTACTTCAAAGAAGCGTCCATTTCATTTCTCACTTTTTTCTTCATGTCTCATGGAACTTATTAGTTTTTTGCGCTTTTCACTTTTAAAAACAGTGGTCGGTGAAAAATTAAATATTTTTCACAATTTTCTAATAATCTGTATGTCACTAGGATATAGAGATGTCCAGAACCTCGACCTGAATGTATTATGAATAAACAACATCAAAATTTTAAGGTAGTGGTACTGGGTAACAATTTAGAGTTCTAGAGTATCTTTTCCCTCTAAATGTAAGTATCAGTAAGAACAGTATGGTTTTGGTGGCTTAGAGCCTAGTTTTGACTAGGTCAAAACTTATAAGGGGTCTTTATACAGATAATCGGTAGAATTCATTATTTACTTTTTTTAGTCGATATACATAGATTATATTTTAACTATACTCGATTATATATATATACATTCACCGGCTTTCTTTTTGTTCAAATGAATGGTGAGCGACTATTTAAGTTAATTTTTGAACTAAAGCTTGCCCAAAATAATCCAAGTCGAGCATCAACAAGGACTGAGAGATCCTAATTTTCTATGGAAATATCAAATTTATGCCTATTCGTGTTTATTAATTAATGATTATGTTGAACCGTTTCTTAACCTTTTAAAGTCATCAGTGTTCCATTATGAAACTTCCATAGTGGTGCGTCTTTGACAAAATGGAATACAACAAAATATATTATCTATTTCTTACGGAGGAAACAAAGAGGAAAATAATACTTGTCATTTATCAAAATGTATTACCAAAACAAATATATGAGACAGGGAAAAAGATAACAGAAAAACAAAAACAAAAAAGGAAATTAAAACCTAAGCTATTCTTTTATCCATGTTTTGGACAAGTCGACGCATTTGGAATCTCCAAAACAAGAAATAAACTAACCCAAATCCCACCAATACAAACAACCAAATATTATCCTCTTTATTCTCTTCCTCCATTTCCACTATATTAAACTCTTCTTTATTCGTATTTCCCATTATACCCTCCATAATATGCCCATATAACACATACACCCTATTCCTGTCCCCAATTGTAACAGAAGATGCAAACCCCTCGGCGTCAAGGGCAATTTCGTCAAACACTACTCCCTCACCCCAACTATCCTCGCTCTTCACATAATAAAGCTTGTGCTGACTCACCACTACCACAACGCCGTCACTTCTAACGGCCATTCCATCAGCCGCCGTTAAATCTTTGTCCAAATTAACGGTCTTTGCCGTCCCGTCATCAACGTTGACTTTGTACATTTTCCCCGTATTTGATTGGACCACAAGTAAATACCCTTTAGATGCAAACACGATGCCGTTTAGTCCGCATTTGTGATACTCTGGGGTCATGTCCACGGGATGAGATTTGAAGACCTCCGATCTCGACAAAATCGAAGCTTCGCCGGCGAAATTCACTTTCCAGATGAAATCCCCATCGGAGTTGGTCACGTAAGAGTTTCCAGAGGAATCAACGGCGACGTCATTCGCGGTGGCGGGGCGGATTATCTCCGTCACGGTTGCGATAGGATTTTGATCGTCGTTGTCTAGGAGCGGGGTGAGGAAAATGCGGCGGCGAGATTTGAGGTCGTAGGCGGCGAGTGCGTTGAACGGGGAAGGTGAAGTGGGGGTAGGGATACTGTGAATGCAAGCAAGGAGGCGGTTGTTACGGCGGTCGATGGTGAGGCCGAGGAGCGAGGAATTTGCCGGTAAATCGGTGTCGGAGATTAGGATTTCGGTTACGCCGGCGTCGGAAATGGAGAGGAGTTTCTGATGACGTGTACCGCCAACGATGAAGTTGTGTGATTTGGGATCCCAAGTGAATGACTCCGGAAAAAGGTTCGGTGATCGGAAATTGATGACGTGGCGGTGTTTAGCGGCGGAGGGAATGATTAAAGCGACGGATATGAAAAGGAAGCTGTAAAGAGTAAGGGCGAAACTTGGTTTCATTGTACTAAGCTTTGGTGTTTTTCGTTAGTTTTTCGACGGAATATAACTTGAAAATCTAAAAATTAAAATATATTTTCCTTTTTCCATTCAAACTAACTTGGCCAGCAAGCCGATGAATCTGAGGCACGGTTAAAAGCTTTGATTTGAACGTGTATGATTGTAGTGTAATTGATAACATTATATGAGAAGTCAAAAATATTAGAAGTTTTCTTTTTGTTGTTATAGGAATACCTTATAATTGTTGATTTCTTTTGAAGTAATGTTTTTTTTATTGTTGTAGGAATATTCTTTTTTTAAAGAAACAAAAGTGCTTTAGTGCTTTTAACTCCCAAAAGTGCTTTGGAAAAATATATATATATATATA
>AWOL01S0099649.1:0-10037 GCA_000715115.1 Nicotiana otophora
TCATTCATCATTGTCAGGAGGAATAATCACCTAGCTCATTATTTATTGGGTGAATTACACATCCTATATACTCAAATGCCATTTACTACTATTTATTATCAACCCTTCTTCCATTATTGCTTATATTTCATGACTATTTAATGCTTGTTGTTGTCAATCTTCTGCTGAATGTGTCTCACCTCACACACGTTTTCAAGATTCACATCTACAGATATTATCATTAACTAGGTTTAATTTATTATTGCATAAATATAATAGTTTTATCTGAAAGTTACACTTTTTGGTCAAACGGTTCTTTCTCTCTCTTCCTTCTCTCTATATCAGCAAGATTCTCAATCCTCTCTCTTCTCCATCAAATCAGCAGAATTGTCGGCGTCATCGTCGTGGTCGTCGTCAGAATCATCGACGTCATCATCCACTCTTGGCTCATCCTATTAGGCGAACAGGTCTGGCCATGTGATATTCATTGTGATAAGAGTACACTTTACAAAATATTCCCTTCCTCTTGAAAAGATACACAAAACACATTTTTATCAAGATTCTTGTTTACATTATCTAGCACTTTTCCATCAGATCCGAGAAGATTTCGAATGTTCTAAGATTTGTTTGTCATTCATCATTGTCAGGAGGAATAATCATCTAGCTCATTATTTATTGAGTGAATTACACATCCTATATACTCAAATGCCATGGCTAATAATAGAGGAAGTTTAAGATACACGATAAGATACGAAAATTTGTGATAAATGATTCAAAGGGGCTGTTTGCCACGTGCTAGCGCCCATTCTTCAAAATTGGCCTACTAGAATTCCCAGAGTGATTGTTCTTGGTTTGTATTTATATTCTTCTAGCACCTGCAAGCTAAACATCCTAGTCTCGCAATTTGGTCTTGTTTTTTTGTGACCGTCCCTGGATTGCTTTAGAGTTGAACCATTAATAGTTTTGCGTTTTTTGGGGTTTATTCTGGTGCAATCCAGTATTTTGTTTGGCTGAAAACGACATTTTCGGCAAACTGTTTTCTTCTTTTTTGCTATTTTAGTCACATATAATAATATAAATACATTGTATTCTGTACAAATACAATCAAATATATTATATTTGTATATAAATATATTTTTCGCATATATTTATGTAATCCGAAGGTCTATATTTTTTTAATACAGTCGAATATTAATGTGTTTTGTGATTTTTTGTTGTTTGAATACAATCAAATTGAATACGGTGAATTGAATACAATGTATAATAATGAATTGTGAATATAAGTGAATTGAATATAATCTATACTGTCGAATTGAATAGAACGGTATACATCCTATTTCTTGATTACTTCACTGTATTTATACAGTAAAGAGAATACAACAAATACAGTCGCGTAACAACTAAATAATAGCTATAAGAAGTAATTATATATATGGTAGCTATAGAAAGTTATTTCTCAAAATTTCTCTTCAAATTTTAATTATGAGCAGCTACTGCTCCGTCTGGAAAGAAAAAAGAAAAAAAAAAGGACATAATTTAAACTCATTTGATTACACGGGTGCATTTAACCCCAAGTCCACAACTATTAATGCGGACAAAGTTAAGCCATTTTGTATATTCCGGAGACTAAGTTGGACGTTTTCACTCTTTTCAATTATCATGCAATATCAAGCCTAGCTCTGTAAACCCTTGCTAGCATTCTTATTTCCAGCACACCTTAGAAATATACTCCCTCCGTTCATTTTTATTTGTCCCACTATTGACTTTGCATATCACTTAAAAAATAATAAATAAAATGCATAATTTACCATGATGCTCATATTAATTGGTGTATATTCTTAATGGATTTGAAAAATAATTTGGAATGAGTAATTAATGTTAAGGGCAAAACAGAAAAAATAAATTATTTTGTCTTGATATGCGAAAAGTGACAAGTAAAGATGAAAATTAATTTTTAGAATACTTGACAATTAAAATTTAAAAGTGAATGGAGAGGGTATATAAGTAAGGGGTCGTTTGGTAACTTTTGGTATTAATAACAAACTATGGTATTAGCAATACCAAGATTAATGCATGCATTAATATGGTTAAAGATAGAATTGTCCTTAAAGGCTAAGCTAAAGAATATGGAGGGCATTTTTGTAAACAATAAATTTTTTAAAAAATTATGCAAACAACAACCCAGTAAAATCTCACTAATGGGGTCCGAGGAGGGTAGTGTGTACGCAGACCTTACCCCTACCCCGAAGGAGTAGAAATGTTATTTCTGAAAGGCTCTCGGCTCAAGAAAACAAAAAGACAAAAGGACAATTCTTAAAAACTATGTAATGCATTTTAATTTTTAATACACCATATCAAACAGTAGATAAAAAATAATATCTGCATAATTAATAATTATATTATTGATAAATACATTATTAATCCATTCATTACTAATACACTTATTCAGCATTATTCTTCTACAATCTATCAAAGCCCCGAGAGAATAGGGCCTAGTAGCTCTTGGACGCATCATTTCATTGTACTTTGAGTTACTTTTCTCGAGTAATTAAGGGTAGACGACAGTGATGAAGTGACAAGATTTCACAATCTTTTTTCCACTAGGAGGAAATTAAAAAAGAAACAAGCATACATAATAATCATTATGTGTCATATGGTTTATTTCTAATATGAATCATTCTTGATCTTTTTCCAGCTATCTCCTAATATAAAACCTCAATTTTACTATGATAAGTTAGTGCTGTTAAATAAACTGCGAGCTCAAAAGTCAAAGTTGTTGCGCTTTAAAAGAACTTTGTGTTAAAAATGGACTAAGCACCATCACTATGATTATTGCATATTGCTAGCTTTTGTATTTTTGCTTAATGTTNTCAAACAGTAGATAAAAAATAATATCTGCATAATAAATAATTGTATTATTGATAAATACATTATTAATCCATTCATTACTAATACACTTATTCAGCATTATTCTTCTACGATCTATCAAAGCCCCAAGAGAATAGGGCCTAGTAGCTCTTGGACGCATCATTTCATTGTACTTTGAGTTACTTTTCTCGAGTAATTAAGGGTAGACGACAGTGATGAAGTGACAAGATTTCACAATCTTTTTTCCACTAGGAGGAAATTAAAAAGAAACAAGCATACATAATAATCATTATGTGTCATATGGTTTATTTCTAATATGAATCATTCTTGATCTTTTTCCAGCTATCTCCTAATATAAAACCTCAATTTTACCATGATAAGTTAGTGCTGTTAAATAAACTGCGAGCTCAAAAGTCAAAGTTGTTGCGCTTTAAAAGAACTTTGTGTTAAAGATGGACTAAGCACCATCACTATGATTATTGCATATTGCTAGCTTTTGTATTTTTGCTTAATGTTGGTACCATCACCATCTCCTGCAAAAGTGATAACTAGAACTCATCCACGATATAACAGTAGAACTCTAGTTATTTCCTATTCTACTAACTTTATATATTGAAGGATGTTCTCATTCTACATGTACGCACAAAGCTGAAGTTAAACTTGAGTTGAGAGCAAAATAGCAACGCATTTTGCAAGCAATTCTTGTATGATTCAAGTGTGCGAATCTGAAGCTGCATGAACAAGATAGAAGAATCCGTTTCAAGTGTCTGTCTTTTATTCTAGTTCAATTGTAGTAGGCTTTTCAAATTATACCTTTCGGCTTTATCTAGAGGCAATTATATTAGGTACTCCGAGTATTCAAGTTAGAGTCAACTTGAAGTTGTCGCAACACTTAGAGGTTGGTTGCCACAACGGGATTAGAGGTAATCCTTAGGTTTACAAAGAGTTTTATAAATGCTGTTTTAGCTTAATAATTTAGTGAAGTGTTGTGAAAAATCCTACTGAGTAGTAGGTCGTGATTTTTTCACCTTTTGAGCCAGGTGTTTTCCACGTAAACATACTTGTGTTCTTTACTTTCCGTATTTACTATTTCCGCAACAATAGTATAAGAAACACATAGAAGAACCAGGACCTTCTATAATCAGTGCGCGCGAAAATTGGACACCATATAAATCACCCCCCCTCTTGTGTGGCATTGAAGTATAAAATATTAATTGGTATCAGAGCGGGTTCTCCTTGAAGAGGCTTATACCTTAGGAGAAGATCAATATGAGAGCACCACCTGAAAACTGGGAATGAGAATCCAATGCTAGACTACCACTCTGTAACGACCAGTACTACCCTTGGTGGAAAAACAGGATGAGAGATCACATTATAGGAGAGGACTATGAGCTATGGGACATTATCATCGATGATCCACTGGCTAACTTGAAGATAAATGCTGAAGGAGTAGATGTGCCAAAGACAAGAGCGGATTGCACTGCTGAGGACTTGAAGAAATGAGAGAAGAATACTAAAGCCAAGAAATGGATTGTTTGTGGACTTGGTCTAGATGAGTACAACAGAATCCAAAGTTATTCCACTGCTAAGAAAATTTGGGACACATTGCAAGTGGCTCATGAAGGAATACCTCAGGTTAAGAGATATAGAGGAACGCTACTGTATACTCAATATGAGAACTTTGCTACGAAGGAAAGAGAAACCATTCAAGAGATATATACAAGGTTCACTACACAAACAAATGAGCTAAAGTCTCTTGGAAGGATTATTCCCGAAGAAGATAGAGTAGAAGTTACTGACTAGGGTTTTGCCTATCACTTGGGAGAGCAAAATCATTGCCATTTAGGAATCAAAGAATATTTTCACTCTCCGACTGGATGAATTAATTGAAAATCTCACTGCCTATGAACTTAGGAGACAATCCATGAAAATGGATGTACCTAATAAGGAAAGGAGCTTGGCACTCAGAATCACTGAAGGTTCTGATCTAGAAGATGATGAAATGGCTATGATCACCAAGGACTTCAAGAAGTACCTAAGAAGAGGAAAATGTTCTTCAAGAAATGGAAGCTATAGCAAGTCAAAAGCTCCTGAAAAGCAAACCAATGATGGTTGCTACAAGTGTGGAAAGACTGATCACCACATCAAAAACTGTCATTTATGGGAAATCGAATGGAAGAAGGAAAGAGATGAAAGGGGAATTGGAAGAAGGAATAGGTTCAACCCGAGAAAAACAAAAACAAAGGATCAACCAAGGCTATGGTCGCTGCTTGGGGTGAAAGCTCAGATAAAAGTTCAGATGATGATGATGATGATGATGAATAAGCTCTTATGGCCATTGGAGAATCTGATGAAGAAACTGAGGTAAGTGAAATTCATCTCAAGACAAGATTAAATTATAGTCTAAAGAAAGGTTTTCTGAGTTACTTCTAGAACTAATTGATGAATATGAGGATGTAAACAATGAAAAGGAAAAGTTGTCTAAAGAATGTGTGATTTTGAAGGCTAAGTGCAAAAACCTGGAGCACTTAACAATGAAAATACTGTGTTGAAGAACCAGGTTCATACACTTGACTCAACTGTCCGAGCTTAGATCTGAAAATCTAAAACTGAAATTAGGAACAGGTAAAAAGACAGTTGATCACACACAACTCACTCTTAAAGAAAATGTAGGAAAAATAAAAGATGAGTTGTATAAAAGGGATGAGCAGGTAAGAATCCTAAAGGAGGATCTAAGCAAGATCAAGTATCAGCTAGACAGAACTTGTAAATGGAACAGGTCCTATGATGCACTTTCATGGCTATAAGAACACCATAGTAGCAACAGAAAAGGACTTGGCTTTGGGAACCTGGCACCTAAGTGGGATCCCAAAAGCAAGTACCTCACACTTCCTGAGAACAAAATTTGCACACACTGTGGTAAAACAGGTCACTCTAAAAGTAAATGCACTACAAAAGAAAAGGCAAGTCAAAAGAACAGAGAATTTGTTCAAGGGAAGAATAGGCTACCAAGTTGGGATAAAAAGAATTTGATTCATCCTTTTGCCTATAGAAAGGGACCCAAATTAGTTTGGGTTCCTAAGACTAACCCCTGATTTTCTTTTACAGGTCCAAGTGAAGGGGAGCAGCCAAATATGGTACATGGATAGTGGTTGCTCAAAGCACATAATAGGAAGCAAGAACCAGTTCCTTTTACTTGAGGACCTTAAAGGAGGTAATGGCTCATTTGGAAATGGGAAGAAATGTGAGATCATTGGGGTTGAAAAAGTAGGTAAGATTGATTCTCACTCTATTGAGAAGGTCTACTTGATAGATGGACTGACATACAGTCTAATAAGTGTATCACAATTGTGTAGTAGAGGTAATATTATATCATTCATCTCTACAAAATGCTTTGTGATTAATCATACCACTGACAAGATAGTTTTGCAGGGAAAAAGAGTGAACGACATATATGTTGTAGATCTGTCCATAGTTTAAGATAATGAACTCACTTGCTTAAGTGTGTTGGATAGTGATCCACTCCTTTGGCACAAGAGACTTGGACATGCCAGTCTAAGTCAACTCAACAAACTAGTCTCCAAGGACTTGGTGATAGGGCTGCCTAACATTAAGTTCAAGAAAGATAAAGTTTGTAAGGCTTGTACAAGGGGAAAGCATGTAAGATCCTCTTTCAAAAGCATGAAACTGGTAAGCACTACCAGTACGATGATACTGGTCCATATGGATCTTTGTGGACCAATGAGAACATTGAGTAGAAGTGGTAAGAGATATGTGATGGTGCTTGTTGATGATTACTCTAGATTTAATTGGACATTATTTTTAACATCTAAAGACGAAGCATTTGACATGTTCACTTCTTTTGTTAGAAAAACTTAGAAACAACTAGGTAATCAACTTGCATCAATTAGATCTGATCATGATACTGAATTTGAGAATGCTAAATTTGCTGAATTTTGTGATGAGCATGGCATAAATCATAATTTTTCTGCTCATAGGACTCCACAACCAAATGGAGTAGTTGAAAGAAAGAATAGGACATTGGAAGAAATGGCTAGGACTATGCTTCTTTCTAGTAAACTACCCCATAGTTTATGGGCAGAAGCTGTAAACACTGCATGTTATATCATAAATAGGTGCATGACTAGGCCTCTTGTTGAGAAGCCTCTCCATGAGTTACATAAAGGGAGAAAGCCAAATATATCATATCTTAGGGCATTTGGATGTAAGTACTTTGTGCACAATAATAGTAAAGACTCCCTAGGTAAGTTTGATCCCAAAAGTGACAAGGGAGTATTCTTGGGATATTTTTCACATAGTAAACTTATAAGATTTATAACAAAAGAGCTATATGTGTGGAAGAAAATGTACATGTGATTTTTCATGAAACTAACATTCTTTCTGAAAGGCAGGAACATGATGATGAAGCAATTGGGCTAGTGAAAAACTCAAATGAAACCACAGTCCAGACTAAAGCTGTACCAGAGGAATGAACAGGCGATGGAATAGGTCCTTCCACCAAGGGCAACTTGACAGGGGGAACTGAACAAAGAGGAACTGATCCTCAAACCTCAAGGGAACCTGTCCATGAACATGTTTCTCAGCAATAAAACATTGAAGGAATATCTAAGGGAAACCAGCTGGTTGTGAAACCTTACAAGTATCAAAGTTCTCATCCCATTGAGAACATAATTACTGATCCAAACTCTGGAATCAAAGTCAGATCTTCTTTGAAGAATCTTTGTGCTTTTGATGCTTTTTTTAATCTTATTGAACCTAAAAATATTGTTGAGGCTTTGCAGGATGCAAACTGAGTGAATGCAATGCAAGATGAACTCAACCAATTTGAGAGAAGTCAAGTTTGGCATCTCGTACCAAGACCCAAGGACAGATTAGTAATTGGCACGAAGTAGGTCTTCAGAAACAAACTTGACGAAGATGGAACAGTTACAAGGAATAAGAAAAGATTGGTGGTTCAAGGATATAGTCAAGAGGAGGGCATAGACTATGATGAGACCTTTGCTCCAGTTGCAAGATTGGAAGCAATAAGACTCCTTATAGCTTTTGCTGCTTACAAGAAATTCACTCTTTATCAGATGGATGTCAAGAGGGCTATCCTCAATGGCTATCTAAAGGAAGAAATGTTTGTCAAGAAACCTCTGGTCTTTGAAAGTAAGGAAGGTCCTCATCATATGTACAAGCTTGACAAGGCACTTTATGGGCTCAAGCACGCTCCAAGAGCATGGTATGAATGATTATCAAAATTCTTGCTTGAGCATGGCTACAAGAGAGGTAAAATTGACAATACTTTATTCTTGAAAGAGAAAGGTAAAGATCTCTTGATAGTTCAAATATATGTTGATGATATAATCTTTGGAGCAACTACTGATAAGTTAAGAAAAGAATTTGCTAAACTAATGGGGAGTGAATTTGAAATGAGTATGATGGGTGAGTTTAATTTCTTTTTAGGCTTACAAATTAAATAAAATTCAAATAGAACTATGATCCATCAGCAGAAGTATAAAAGAGTTACTTAAAAGGTTTTAAATGGAAGATTTCAAAGAAATTGATACTCCTATAGCAACAACCACAAAATTGGATGTAGATGAACCTGTTTCATCTGTTGATCAGAAGTGGTATAGGGGAATGATTGGCTCTTTGTTATATCTCACTACTAGAAGACCTGACATTGTTTTTAGCGTAGGCCTTTGTGCTAGATTTCAGGCAAATTCAAAGAAGTCACTTGACTGTTGTCAAGAGGATCTTGAGATACCTAAAAGGCACCACTAACCTTTGTCTATGGTATCCAAAAGGTAGTAATTTCAATTTAGTGGGATATGCTGATGCTGATTATACAGGTTTTCTTGTGGATAGAAAGAGAACCTCATGTATGGCACATTTTCGTGGTTCATGTATTGTGTCTTGGGCCACTAAAAATTAAAATTGTGTGGCTTTATCTACTGCTGAGGCTGAATATGTTGTTATTGCCTCATGTGGTGCTCAATTATTACGGATCAAACAATAATTAATGGACTTTGGGATTGATGTAGGTTATATCCCCATATTTTGTGATAACACGAGTGCAATAAGTATGACCAAGAACCCGGTTCATCACAAGAGAACTAAGCACATAGATGTTAGGCATCACTTTTTGAGAGACAACTATAAAGAGGGTTTGATCATTGTGGAATTTTGTGCTACTGACAAGTAAATAGCTGACATTTTCACAAAAGCTCTAAATAGAGATCACTTTCAAAGGAACATGTTAGAATTAGGGATGATTAAGATCACCTAAAAGGAACCAATTCTAACTCAAAAATTTGGTTAGGAAATTTGTAAATTTTGTACATAATTAGACTAAATTATGCTCAGTCTCATACTTTCTCTAGTACACTCTTATGTCATGTACTAAAATGTCTCATTAATCTCTAATGATATTATCTTTATTGTTTTGGAAAATTCATACTTACGCAAGAGATTTCTCAATGAAGAACCTGGTTCATCAAGATTACATGGTACGTACTCTCCACTCTGCATATTTTGAAATAATTACATTTGAATTATGATCAAAAGGAGAGTCCCATTTAATCCTAACCTCTTTGAGATTATCCGTTACGAAATGAACTAATTTCATCCAAAAAGAGTCCCAAAAAGGCAATAAATGCCTATATTCTAGGGAGGGTCTTCAACGTCTTTTCAAACTGACTCCCAATTTGATTAGACTTCTGAGCTTCTGAAAAAGATGGCGTTACCCAATTAAACTCTTTCTCTTTATATTGATTAAGCCTTAGTTGTTTCTTCACTTCTAAATTTTCAGCCGCCAAACAATTCTCTTTATCTTCTATCATCTACTAAACACACACATAGTCATCTTTTCTCATCCTCTAACCATAAATAGCTTACACCTCTGAAAATCCCTCATCACCACCCAAAGAATCCATACCCACTCTTTCAACCACATCCTTAACCACCCCAACCTCTAAGAAGGAAAGATTCAAGATGCTTACTCGCAAAGTAGTCGATGGAGGAGAACAAATCAAGAAAATCAATGAGCAACTGAAGGCAAGTCAAGCAGATGAACTACAAAAACCTGAAAATTCTTTCAGGTCTGCAACTGAGGGGAAAGGAATTATTCCATCAGAAATAGAGCAGGTAACATCTGGTCGAAAAATTCATCAGAAATCTCTGAG
>AWOL01S0099653.1:0-11127 GCA_000715115.1 Nicotiana otophora
CCATTTATCATTCCTCGACTTGCGTGCGTAGTCCATAAAATTTTCCGAAAAGTTTTTATGTGAAAAATAGATTAAAATGTGAAATAGAGAATTAAAACTCAACTGAGTTGTCTTTGGTCAACATTTTGAGCAAACGGACCCGGATCAGTATTTTGACGGTTTCGGTAGCTCCGTATCGTGATTTGGGACTTGGGCGTATGCCCGGAATCGAATTCCGAGGTCCATAGCTCGAGATATGGAATTTCGAAGAAAACTTAAAAGCTTGAAAATAATTTTTAAGAAATTACTGATATTGGATTTATTGACCTCGGGTCCGTATTTTGGTTCCGGAGCCCGATGTAGGTCCACTATAATATTTATGACTTGTCTGCCGAATTTGGTGAGAATCAGAGTCGATTTGATATGATTCGGATGTCTGGTTGTAAAAATATAAAGTTTTAAAATTTTCTTAAAAACTTCTTTTGATTTGGTGTCCGATTCGTATGTCTTGGTATTATTTTGGCGATTTGATTGTGCGAGCAAGTTCGTATGATATTTTAGGACTTGGGTGCATGTTTTGTTTGGAGCCCCGAGGGCTCGGGTTGGTTTCGGGTCAGATAAAAATTACTCTTCGCGTTCGCGAAAGCTTGAGGTACGAATCTTCGCGTTCGCGAAAGCTTGAGGTACGAATCTTCGCGTTCGCGATCAAAGCCTTGCGTTCGCGAAGGGGAAGAGGCTGGCCAGGAAGATTAGCCTTTGCGTTCGCGTAGGCCAAGCCAGGCAAGCATCGCGTTCGCGAAGAGTAAATATTGAACAGCACAAATTTGTGATTCGCGAACGCGAGGCACTGACCGCGTTCGTATAAGGAAAGTTTCTCTTTTGTTAATTTCTTTTTTCTCCTTGAAAAACAAATTCTATAATATTNCGCGTTCGCGAAGGGGAAGAGGCTGGCCAGGAAGCTTAGCCTTTGCGTTCGCGTAGGCCAAGCCAGGCAAGCATCGCGTTCGCGAAGAGTAAATATTGAACAGCACAAATTTGTGATTCGCGAACGCGAGGCACTGACCGCGTTCGTGAAGGGTAAAAATCTCAGAAACAACATTACTCTATTATCTCAATTCATTATTAGTATTACTACTAACGCTTAATTGTTAGTTTCATTGTTTTATATATACTTTTTATTTTATTAGTAGCCTAATTACTAGTATTATTATCTACAATATTATGATATTTGTTTTTCTTCACTAACTATCTATATTCTCTTTGAAATTTTCTTTAGTTTAGTTATCAATTACTAGCACTACATTAGGAATTAATTTTAATTTTTTTTACTTTCAAAATGTTAAGTAGTTTATGACCCGCTCTTCTACAAAAGAGTTGGCTAATTACGATCCTGAAATTGAAAGATCCCTTCGATTGCGCAGGAAAGGACAAGCAGTATCTTCTCAAAGCATAACTTGTGAAAGAATGGAGCACCAACTAGAAGATGATAACAATCCACCGGAGATTCCGCCACCAGTTCATGTAGAGGAGAAGTTTGATGAAGTGGCGCCAAGGCCAGCAAACAGAATCCTTAGGTATTATGCTAGACCTGATCGCTTCAACTGTGAATCTAGTGTCAGGAAGCCCCCATCGACAGCCAATAACTTTGAAATCAGGACCGGCCTGATTCAAACAATTCAACAATCTTGTATCTTCACTGGTGATACAAGTGAAGACCCACATAGTCATTTAATTGATTTTCTAGAACTTGTAGAAACTGCTAAGTACAATGGAGTACCTCCCGAAACTATCAAGTTAAGGCTATTTTCTTTTTATTTAAAAGGAGATGCCAAGACTTGGTTGTGAAGTTTACCTCAAGGGTCCATTACGACATGGGACCAGATGACTCAAAAATTTTTAAACAACTATTTTTTCCCTGCTAAAATCACAAAGTTAAGACAAGACATATCTAATTTCTTGCAGACTCACATTGAGTCAGTTTACCAAGCTTGGAAAAGATTAAAAGCAATGTTAAGAAAATGCCCACACCATGTCATTCTTGAACATATGCAATTGTACATTTTCTATCATGGGTTAAAACCCTCTGCAAGAAATGAGATAGATGCAGCTGCAGGAGGTTCTGTAATGGGAAAAACAACAGAGGAAGCATTGCAACTGTTGAATGAAATTTCTGAGCACGCTATCCAATGACCATCCGAGCGTGTAATCATTAAAAAGGCTGCTATGGTAAATCAGGTTGATGCCTTGAATACACTAACGCAACAGATTATTTTTTTGGCACAAAAGTTTGAATCTTTTCAGGTGAATACACAACAATCAAACCAATATGAGACTTGTGATATGTGTGGAGGAAACCACCAGAACCATGAATGTCAAGCAACCAATCAAACGGATGACCAGGTTAATGTCATCGGTTACAAGCCATATCCTTTTGGGAGTCCAATGGCACAAAAGCATCCAGGATTTCAGTGGAGTAACCCAAATGGTGCAGAAAACTCTCAAAGCTTCCAGAAACAATATGTACAGGGTCCATTGGGATACTAGAGTCAAAATCATGGGCAACCGAGTTACAGACCTTATCAACAAGGATTACCATATCAGCAGAGGCCCCAACAAGCTCATCCAAGTCTTGATAACCTTTTATACAAGTATATTAAGGTCACTGATGAAAAGATGGAAAGCCAAAATTCATCCCTCAAAAATCTTAAAATTCAGTTAAGCCAATTGGCAGCTCTTGTGTCATAAAAGATTTAGGGTCCCTTACCAAGCAATGCAGAAAAAAATCCAAAGGAGCACCTTAAGGCCATCACTTTACGGTGAGGTAAGAAACTTGATGGACCTTATGCAGACAGACAAGAAAAGAACCAGACAGAACAACATATAGATAAGGGTAAGAATATTGAAAAATCATCTGAACCATCAAATGAGAGAAATAAAGAATAAGGAAGAAAATATTTCTGAAAAAATGGCTGCCCCACCTGTGACAATTCCTTTTCCACAANAAGTGGAGTAACCCAAATCGTGCAGACAATTCTCAAAGCTTCCAGAAACAACAGGTGCAGGGCCCGCTGGGATACCAGAATCAAAATCATGGCAACCGAATTACAGATCTTATCAGCAAGCAGGACCATATCAACAAGCAGGGTCATACCAGCAAAGGCTCCAACAAGATCATCCAAGTCTTAATGACCTTTTGTACAAGTATATTAAGGTCACTGATGAAAAGATGGAAAGTCAAAATTCATCCCTCAAAAATCTGAAAATTCAGTTAAGCCAATTGGCGGCTCTTGTGTCAGAAAAGATTCATGGTCCCTTAACAAGCAATACAGAGAAAAATCCAAAGGAGCACCTCAAGGCCATTATTTTACGGTCAGGTAAGGAACTTGATGAACCTTATGCAGACAGACAAGAAAAGAACCAGATAGAACAACAGGTAGACAAAGGTAAGAATATTGAAAAACCATCTGAACCATCAAAGGAGAAAGAAATAAAGAATAAGGAAGAAAAAATTTCTGAAAAAATGATTGCCCCACTTGTGACAATTCCTTTTCCACAAAAAATGAAACGAGAAAAACTTGATGGTCGATTTGCAAAGTTTTTGAAAATCTTGAAATAGATTCATATTAATATTCCTTTCACTGATGCTTTGTTGCAAATGCCTTCATACGCTAAATTTTTAAAAGAAATTTTGTCAAGCAAAAGAAAGTTGGAAGAAGTTTCTGTGGTAATGCTTACTAAAAAATGCAGTGCTATACTTCAAAATAAGCTACCACAAAAACTTGGTGATCCTGGCAGTTTTACCATTCTATGCACTTTGAGAAGAGTATATTTTGAAAAAGCACTTTGTGATTTTGGAGCTTCAATAAAGTTGATGCCATTTTCTATCTTTAGAAAATTGTGTCTTGGTGAAATGAAGGACATAAGTGTTTCACTTCAGTTTGCAGATCAAAGTACTAAGAAACCTAAGGGAATAATTAAAAATATACTTGTAAGAGTAGATACGTTTGTGTTCCCTGTAGATTTTATAGTGTTTGAAATGAAAGAATGTCCTGATGAACCAATAATTTTGGGTAGACCATTTCTTGCTACAGGAAGAGCAATCACAGATGTTCATCAAGGACAACTAATTTTGAGGGTTGATGAAGAAAGAGTCATTTTGATATGCAAAAGATACTAAGATTTTCAGGAGATGAGGCATCATTTTCATGCTTTTCTGTTGACATGATTAGTGATCTTGCAGATGAATTCAAAGATGATCAATTAATTTCTGACTCAATGGAAAGATGTTTGACAATATTAGGCACTACACAAGATGATGATCCCACAATCAGGAAAGAAGCTGAAAGACTGGAAAATGATTCTAAGGATAAAGAGATGCAATCAGAAGAAGTTCAACCGAAAATTGAACTCAAAGTTCTTCCTTCTCATTTAAAATATGTTTATCTTGAGCAAGAATTATTTTCAGTAATTATTTCATCTTCTTTGACTGCAGAACAAGAAGAAAGACCAATTCAAGTCTTAAAAGCACATAAATGAGCTTCAGGTTGGACAATAGAGGATATCAAAGGGATTAGTCCAGCAATTTGTACGCATAGAATCCTCATGGAGGATATCTACAAGCCAATAATCCAACCCCAAAGGAGATTGAATCCTGCAATGCAGGAAGTGGTGAAAAGGGAGATTGTCAAACTTTTAGCAGCATGTATTATTTACCCAATTTCAGACAGCCCTTGGGTAAGTCCAGTTCAGGCAGTACCAAAGAAAGGAGGTATGACAGTTATAAAGAATGAAAATAATGAACTCATACCTACGAGGACTGTTACAGGATGGAGAATCTGTATTGATTATAGACGTCTCAATGATGCTACCAGAAAAGATCATTTTCCTTTACTATTTATTGATCAAATGTCGGAAAGAATTGCAGGATATGGTTTTTACTGTTTTCTTGATGGCTATTTAGGGTATAAACAAATACCAATTGCACCCGAAGATCGGGATAAGACAACTTTCACATGTCCTCACGGAACATATGCCTAGGAGAATGCTATTTGGTCGGTGCAAAGCCCCTGCTACATTTCAGCATTGCATGTCAGCAATTTTTTCTGACATGACTGAAAAATTTCTTAAAATTTTTATGGATGATTTTACACTCTTTGGCAAAACATTTGAAGTACACTCTTTGGCAAAACGTTTGAAGATTGTCTTTACCACTTGACTTTAGTTCTTAAGAGATGTGAAGAGACAAACTTAATTCTGAATTGGGAAAAATATCATTTTATGGTTACGGAGGGAGTTGTTTTAGGACATAAAATCACTGCTAATGGAATATAAGTTGATAAGGCTAAAATTGATCTTATAGCAGGATTACACCCTCCCACAACTGTTAAAGGCATTAAAAGCTTTCTAGGTCATGCAGTTTTTACAGACGGTTCATAAAGGGTTTTTCAAAGATTTCAAAACCTCGGACTAACCTATTGATGAAAGATGTTAAGTTTGATTTTTCAGGTGATTGTATGATAGCTTTTGACACCCTGAAGGAGAAATTATCAACTGCCCCTGTAGTTGTGTCCCCTGATTGGAGTCAGCATTTTGAGGTTATGCGTGATGCTAGTGATACGGCAATTGGAGTTGTTTTAGGCCAGAGAAAGGATAAGATTTTTCGTCCCATTTACTATGCCAGTAGAACACTAAATGAGGCTCAACTGAATTATGCCACAACAGAAAAAGAGTTACTGGCAGTAGTATTAGCACTTGATAAATTTCGTTCTTATTTGATAGGAACGAAGGTCACTATTTTTACTGACCATGCAACTCTAAAATACCTCTTAGCAAAAAAGGATGCTCGGCCTAGATTGTTAAGATGGATTTTACTTCTGCAAGAATTTGACCTTAAGATAAAAGACAAAAAAGCAACAGAGAATCAGGTAACTGACCATTTGTCTAGACTAGAAGACCCTCCCCTTGAGTTCAGCGAGATAAAAGAAGAATTTCCTAATGAACACATTTTTTCAGTTGACTCTATTGTGACTCAACCACCTTGGTTCGCATATATTGCTAATTACTTGGTTGGAAGATGGACACCCCAAGATATCTCTTACCAACAGAGAAAAAAGCTTATTTCTGATGCTAAGTATTATTTGTGGATTGAACCTTACTTGTTCAAAATTTGTGCAGATAATACCATCAGGAGGTGTGTACCTGAAGAAGAGATGACAAAAATTTTGTATCACTGTCATGATGGAGCAATTGGAGGTCATTATGCTGCAAACCGGACGGCATTTAAAGTATTGGAGGCCGGATTTTTCTGGCCAACACTCTTCAAAGATACCCAAGCATATATCACACAATGTGACAGGTGTCAGAAAACATGTAATATCACTAAGAGAGATGAGATGTCATTACAATCAATACAAGTATGTGAAATATTTGATGTTTGGGGAATAGATTTCATGGGTCCTTTTCCTTCTTCTCATTCTTTTGAATATATCCTTGTGGCTGTGGATTATGTATCAAGATAGGTTGAAGCCATCCCCACAAGGAAGAATGATGCTCATACAATGTGTAATTTTCTTAGAAAAAATATTTTTACTAGATTTGGCACACCTCGAGTCATCATTAGTGATCAAGGAACTCATTTCATGAATAAGAAATTTTCTGCTTTGCTATCAAAATATGGTGTGACTCACAAAACTGGAATACCATATCATGCTCAAACACAAGGACAAGTTGAAGTTTCCAACCGCGAGTTAAAAAGAATTCTTGAAAAGACGGTTGGAATTTCAATAAAAGACTAGTCTTTAAAATTAGATGATGCATTATGGGCATACCGAACGGCGTTCAAAACGCCAATTGGAACATTCCCATATACATTAGTCTTTGAAAAGGCTTGCCATTTGCCAGTTGAATTAGAACACAAAGCTTTTTGGGCACTCAAAGCACTAAACTTTGAATTAACCTCTGCTGGTAAAAAGAGATTTTTTCAGGTTAATGAATTGGAAGAACTGAGGCAGGAAGCTTATGAAATGCCAGAATTTTCAAAGAAAAAACAAAAATATGGCATGACAATTTGATCACACAAAAAAGTTTTAAAATTGGAGATCGTGTACTTCTTTACAATAGTCGACTCAGGCTATTCCCAGGAAAATTAAAATCCAGGTGGACAAGTCCTTACAATGTTACAGGTGTTACTTCCTATGGAGCAATCGAAATTCAACAGAATAGTGGAGGAGACAAGTTTAAGGTAAATGGTCAGAGACTCAAATTATACTTTGGAGGATATTTTGAGCAACATCCATCAGTCACTCTGATAGACTGATGAATTCCACTTAATAAGTCGAGCCGACGACATTAAACTCAGAACTATGGTACCTACCCGTAGCCATTGAGGGTGAAGCAATGGAACCTCATAAGCCCAATATGATTTGTATGAATAAATGCTTAACCAATTGATCTGGTTAATATCCAGATTATTGTACAACCGGGACATCCCATTAAGGCCTCTACAAAAATAGAGTCATCTATACAGGAGTAATTCCATGCTGGTCGGTATGCTTAACTCACTGGTTGGTTAACCATCTAATTGTGTAAATTAATTATTGGCTCAGGTAAATTTTCTGGTTTATATCAAAACCCGGACCCTATGACTGCTAAGGTGTTAAATTAGTCCAGTCTATTACACATAGAACATGTGGGGTCACAGTTTCTTTCAAGCTTTCTTCTGTGATTGTAAATGTGAAAGCCAAAAACATATATATTTTTATTAATAGAATAATTTTCTCTCTGTTTCTCTCTCTCTCTCTCTCTCTCTCTCTCTCTCTCTCTCTCTCTATATATATATATATATATAGATAATTTATAAATATTTACGAAATATCAAGTGCTTAGTTATATGTCATAATTCTATTACTTTGTTTTTAAAAAAATGAAAAATATATATAATAATATAAAAAGAATGATCACGTTCTTTCTTTAAAAGTTGTTATAAGGAAAGTTTCTCTTTTGTTAATTTCTTTTTTCTCCTTGAAAAACAAATTCTATAATATTATAATAATTTGTTTTTTTCTTAATGATTGTGTCATTGTAGGTTTTTAATTAGTAAAATAAATTATTTCTATTGTGCTCAAATATTAAGTCTTTTCTTCATTATCATATCAGTTCCATACCTATGACTTTAATTTTGTGAAGGCAAAATTAGCATCTCCAACTCGCAAGATCAAAGGAATTGAGAAAAGTTATTATCACAAGAAGGTAGACTCAATAATTTTTCTAGAATTTGCTCTAAATGTTCTTCGAGGCGAAATAATGGATGACACTGATTCTTGAAAGATGAAATTAGGCTTTCTTTGATACACCTTTTAACCTCTTTTAGTTTATTCTCTCCAAGAAACAAAATATTTTTACCTTTTAGAATCTATCTTTGAGCCTTTATCCTATTTTTGTTTTAAAAAACACCATAGTCTATAACTCAAAAATAAAAAAATGAGAAAAAAAGATGTATATTACTATTATAGTTATTACTTCTTCCAGCCATGATAAGTAATGTTTGTTAGAAAAAGGGAAAAAAGATTGTGCAAGGCACGAAACAAAAAAGAAAAAAAAGGAGAGAGATCTAATATATAAGAATGTGTATATTCTTATATCTCTTTATGTTGATAAAAGCATATATACAAAAAGAAAAGAAAATGCAAAAATACTGGAAAAAAAAAGATGGAATAATTAGTATCAAGGAGCATTTGCTCCAAGCTGGAGAAGAAAAGTCACGACAAAAATATCTTTATCCTACCAGCCTGAATCCTGACATTATAAGCCAAGAAAAAGTCCTAAATAGATTTTAAAAATTAGTGTTGAATCTATATTAGTGGAGATTAACATGAAGAGCAAGCTTATGGACGAAGAATTGTGATATTCAAGACGTGCGATAATAAAGTTATCAATTTCGAAAGATTCAAGAGAAAAAGAATGCAAAATTTTATTTCTTCAAAAAATGAAAGCAGAAGCAAGGTAAAAGATTTGGTGAAGCTTAAAAGATTAATCATTTGGCATGATGGAGAAAATTATTTTGAATAAATTTTCTATCCTACAAAGACCAAAAGTTTTGAAGAATATGTTACAATTTTTTTTTTCATTAGAAATGTTTTTCCTCGAGAACGAGCAAAGATTCAAGTGTCGGGAAATTTGATGGATATAATTTATTCATATATTTTTATATGTAAATATTAAATATTTTAAATAAAACATGAATAAATATACCATGTTCTCCCATATTTTCTAACATACTTCGTAGGAGGAAGAGCGTATGAAAATTGAAGAAAAGAAGCAAAAAAGAGTGGGAATTGAGTAGTCAACCGGGAATGAAGAAGCAAATATAACACCATAGTTGCGACAATGGCAATTGAAAATTATGGAGCAAATTATATAGTTGCAACAGCAAACTATAGTTGAAACTATGGTTCTTCCTCTGCAAAAAGAAACTCAATTGGCAAGGTCATAGTTGCACCTACAATTTCCATAGTTGCAACTATGGAGAACCTTAGGCAAGAAAACTTTATAAATAGAGTGTGAATTTTGAAGAGAAGACATCGAGTCTTACGGGAGAAAACTACATTTTGGTCTCTCTCTTTTGTCTTTAGTATTTCCTGCTAGTTGTCTTTCTTTTAGAAGAATAATATTTCTTCATAAGTTCTTTGTTCCTAAATTAGTTTTTCTTACTTCATAATGGAGTAACTTCTTTTGTTGGAATAGTTTATGAAGATTGATATATATATTTATAATACTATCTTAGTTTAATACATCATTGGCTTGAAACTTTCTTTTTATACTTTGTACAGTGCCGCAGTAATAGTTTTAATTAATCATTATTATCACTTCTACATAGTTTATCTCTAAGTTATTCTTATATTGATTTTATAATTCTCACGAAGCAAAATTGATATATAATAACCAATGAATAATTAGTAGAGTGAGAGTAATTTTTAGTAATCTATTATTCCAACTTCGTAATCTTGCTTGCCTCAGTTTTAATTCTCACGGAGGAATTGCTGTAGGCAAGATTATTGATTTTTTTTACTATTCTCACGAAGTTTTTACTACCTCTTAACACAATTCAAGTAAGAAAAATATTTCAGTCTAATTGTCACTAGTTTTAACTCAATTAATCACATAACCTCACGGAGTGCTATTAATTGACTACTTCTTGGCGAGCTAAATATAATTGTATTAGCAATAAGCAATTATTCCTAAGAGAAATACATGTAAAAGTTGAGATTTTATTGTAATATGAATTCAACGATTCCCAACTCTTTTAAATTATAAATCTTCCGAAAGTTCTTGGTTTTTGTTTAAGTAATTAATAAGCTTTAAACCTCACTCACTTTTCATCAAACTGATTCTCTCAAATAATAGTTGAAATATTAAAAGTCTGTAGCATAGATTTTTCAATCTCTGTGGGATGATATCATAAACTATATTAGAATTTGATAAAGCACGAGCAGGAAAATCCTATTCACATTGGCCTCGTCAGTAAGATATGTAAAAGACTGTCCGGGGCAAGGTCTACCAATGAGTAGCAAACAGAGTGGCAAAGTCATTGCATTTTGTGATACTGATTGGGCATCATGCCCAGTGACCAGAAATTCAGTAACAGGCTATTGCATAAAACTTGGAGATTCAATGATTTCCTGAAAATCCAAGAAGCAGAGTACAATTTCAAGAAGCTCAATAGAGGCAAAATACAGGAGTATGGCCACAACTGTAGCTGAATTAGTATGGATACAGGGATTGCTTGAAGAATTGGGTGTGAAAGTTGATTTGCCCATGTAGTTGTACTGTGACAATAAAGCAGCACTGCAAAATTGCATCCAATCCTATGTATCATGAACACACCAAGCATATAAAAATTGACTGTCATTTTATTAGAGAAAAACTCCAAACATGGATGATAAAGACTTCACATGTGCCCAACAAGGTTCAGATAGCAGACATATTGACCAAGGCACTTGGGAAGCACCTGCACAGTGAAATGGTCTGCAAGTTGGTTACGATAAACATTTTTCATCACCCAAACTGGGTATGGGCAGTGTAGAGTTGTACATTAACAGTGTTAGTTGTACATAATTAGTTAGAATTAATTTAGTATTAACAAAATGGTTA
>AWOL01S0099655.1:13562-24014 GCA_000715115.1 Nicotiana otophora
TTCTGTTGCGGCGTGCAACCCGTTCCTCCAATATATTCATTTACCAATTCTTATAAAAGAAATTACTCTAATAAATGCAACGATTAATATGAAAATATAAGACAACAAGCATACAATAATTATGATTTATTAGAAATAAGTGATGACAAGTAACAATTAATTGTGTAAATTAAGGATGTAATAGGCATTTTAATAATTAGTATATTAAACGTCAAGTGGCAATTAAGTCACATAAATCAAATAAGCATGTAGCAATTATAGCATGGATTCAAGGCATGATATTGAGCAAAGAACACGAGAGAAATAATTAATATAATAATTAATTCATGATTTAAAATGATTTATGATTTTTCAAGTAATTATGCAAACAATTAATTTGACGACGTATAGACACTCGTTACCTCGCCTATACGTCATTCACATACATTTCACAAAACAATTAATTTAAGGGTTCTATTCCTTCAAGTCAAAGTTAACCACGATACTTACATCGCTTTGCAACTAAATTCAAGAAACAAATAAACCTTTGCCTCGTGAATTCATGTTTGAAATCCTCAAATCTAGTCATAAACAATTCAATATACTCAATATAAATCGTAGGAATTAATTGTGGAAATTAAGGATGTAATAGGCATTTTAATAATTAGTATGTTAAACGTCAAGGGGCAATCAAGTCACATAAATCCAATAAGCATGTAGCAATTATAGCATGGATTCAAGGCATGATATTGAGCAAAGAACACGAGAGAAATAATTAATATAGTAATTAATTCATGATTTAAAACGATTTATGATTTTTCAAGTAATTATGCAAACAATTAATTTGACGACGTATAGACACTCGTTACCTTGCCTATACGTCATTCACATACATTTCACAAAACAATTAATTTAAGGGTTCTATTCCTTCAAGTCAAAGTTAACCACGATACTTACATCGCTTTGCAACTAAATTCAAGAAACAAATAAACCTTTGCCTCGTGAATTCATGTCTGAAATCCTCAAATCTAGTCATAAACAATTCAATATACTCAATATAAATCGTAGGAATTAATTGTGGAAATTAAGGATGTAATAGGCATTTTAATAATTAGTATGTTAAACGTCAAGGGGCAATCAAGTCACATAAATCCAATAAGCATGTAGCAATTATAGCATGGATTCAAGGCATGATATTGAGCAAAGAACACGAGAGAAATAATTAATATAGTAATTAATTCATGATTTAAAACGATTTATGATTTTTCAAGTAATTATGCAAACAATTAATTTGACGACGTATAGACACTCGTTACCTTGCCTATACGTCATTCACATACATTTCACAAAACAATTAATTTAAGGGTTCTATTCCTTCAAGTCAAAGTTAACCACGATACTTACATCGCTTTGCAACTAAATTCAAGAAACAAATAAACCTTTGCCTCGTGAATTCATGTCTGAAATCCTCAAATCTAGTCATAAACAATTCAATATACTCAATATAAATCGTAGGAATTAATTGTGGAAATTAAGGATGTAATAGGCATTTTAATAATTAGTATGTTAAACGTCAAGGGGCAATCAAGTCACATAAATCCAATAAGCATGTAGCAATTATAGCATGGATTCAAGGCATGATATTGAGCAAAGAACACGAGAGAAATAATTAATATAGTAATTAATTCATGATTTAAAACGATTTATGATTTTTCAAGTAATTATGCAAACAATTAATTTGACGACGTATAGACACTCGTTACCTTGCCTATACGTCATTCACATACATTTCACAAAACAATTAATTTAAGGGTTCTATTCCTTCAAGTCAAAGTTAACCACGATACTTACATCGCTTTGCAACTAAATTCAAGAAACAAATAAACCTTTGCCTCGTGAATTCATGTCTGAAATCCTCAAATCTAGTCATAAACAATTCAATATACTCAATATAAATCGTAGGAATTAATTGTGGAAATTAAGGATGTAATAGGCATTTTAATAATTAGTATGTTAAACGTCAAGGGGCAATCAAGTCACATAAATCCAATAAGCATGTAGCAATTATAGCATGGATTCAAGGCATGATATTGAGCAAAGAACACGAGAGAAATAATTAATATAGTAATTAATTCATGATTTAAAACGATTTATGATTTTTCAAGTAATTATGCAAACAATTAATTTGACGACGTATAGACACTCGTTACCTTGCCTATACGTCATTCACATACATTTCACAAAACAATTAATTTAAGGGTTCTATTCCTTCAAGTCAAAGTTAACCACGATACTTACATCGCTTTGCAACTAAATTCAAGAAACAAATAAACCTTTGCCTCGTGAATTCATGTCTGAAATCCTCAAATCTAGTCATAAACAATTCAATATACTCAATATAAATCGTAGGAATTAATTGTGGAAATTAAGGATGTAATAGGCATTTTAATAATTAGTATGTTAAACGTCAAGGGGCAATCAAGTCACATAAATCCAATAAGCATGTAGCAATTATAGCATGGATTCAAGGCATGATATTGAGCAAAGAACACGAGAGAAATAATTAATATAGTAATTAATTCATGATTTAAAACGATTTATGATTTTTCAAGTAATTATGCAAACAATTAATTTGACGACGTATAGACACTCGTTACCTTGCCTATACGGCATTCACATACATTTCACAAAACAATTAATTTAAGGGTTCTATTCCTTCAAGTCAAAGTTAACCACGATACTTACATCGCTTTGCAACTAAATTCAAGAAACAAATAAACCTTTGCCTCGTGAATTCATGTCTGAAATCCTCAAATCTAGTCATAAACAATTCAATATACTCAATATAAATCGTAGGAATTAATTGTGGAAATTAAGGATGTAATAGGCATTTTAATAATTAGTATGTTAAACGTCAAGGGGCAATCAAGTCACATAAATCCAATAAGCATGTAGCAATTATAGCATGGATTCAAGGCATGATATTGAGCAAAGAACACGAGAGAAATAATTAATATAGTAATTAATTCATGATTTAAAACGATTTATGATTTTTCAAGTAATTATGCAAACAATTAATTTGACGACGTATAGACACTCGTTACCTTGCCTATACGGCATTCACATACATTTCACAAAACAATTAATTTAAGGGTTCTATTCCTTCAAGTCAAAGTTAACCACGATACTTACATCGCTTTGCAACTAAATTCAAGAAACAAATAAACCTTTGCCTCGTGAATTCATGTCTGAAATCCTCAAATCTAGTCATAAACAATTCAATATACTCAATATAAATCGTAGGAATTAATTGTGGAAATTAAGGATGTAATAGGCATTTTAATAATTAGTATATTAAACGTCAAGTGGCAATTAAGTCACATAAACCAAATAAGAATGTAGCAATTATAGCATGGATTCAAGGCATGATATTGAGCAAAGAACACGAGAGAAATAATTAATATAATAATCAAAAGTGGGATCCACCTCTCGAATCAAGAAAAAACTCACAAAATTCGAACACCTGTTCCAATACGAGTTCAACCATATAAATATTATCGAATTCCGACATCGGATCACCTTTCAAATCCTCAATTAAAGTTTTGCTTGAAGATTTCTACCATTTTCAGTCCAATCTTTACCCATTTGAACTCAACAATCTTTCCATAACCTTATTGGTATAAGAATGTATAATAATACTCTCACATGCAAGAATCACACTCACAATCACCCATCTTTACCCAAACTCGAAATTGAAGAATAGGGGTTAGAACCTTACCTCTTGGGTGAAGATCTTGTGATAATTCCTTTTTGGATTTAAAGCTTAAACAAGATTTTTGATGAACAAAGCACTTGCGCTTCTTTATCTCTCTAAAACACTCTCACTTCTCTCTAAATGCATCAGATAATTGCCCCCCAAAAAGCCGCAAAACCTATTTATCAAAATTGGGTCGGGTTATAAAAATAGGAAAATTAACCCTCCGAAATCGGGTATGCGGTCGCATAATAGACCGCAGAATGGGTATGCGGGTCGCACAATGCACCGCAGAATCAGTGCCTAGAAATGGGCTTCTCTGGATAGGTCTGCGGCCAGGTTTGCGGTCGCATAACCACTTCTGCAATCGCATAATGGTTCTGCGATCGCAGATTTGGCCGCAGACTCGCATTCTGCCAGCCTTTGGTAATTTAGTCATAACTTCTTGTACGAGTGTCCAAATGACAAACGGTTTGAAGAGTTAGAAACTAGTCTCAAATATCTTTCATTTGATATGTAGATAATCATATAATTCCTAAGATGTAAGTATATATGCTAGTTCAAAGTTTGGTCTTGTGCATACGCATTTGAAACTTTAGTCTATTATGAAAATTTCCAACTTGACTTAGACTTAGGCCTCTCCTTAGACCCCACATCACTTATAATATGCCTAGTACACTTGTTATCATATCCAATTAGTATACATAATATTAATAGTCCTCAAATGAGAAGTAGAGTCCGCCCCCAAACACATAACATATCTTATCTCTTCTTTCACCCATTTCAGTTTCCCGAATTCTTTCTAACTCCCAAAATTTCAAAACATTTCGCCAGAGTTTCCTTTATAACTAGGCCTATCCACCTGCCAGAGAATCCCAGAAACCAATCCTAACAACACATACATAATCTAATCAACGTAACACAACATGAAAATAATACTAACAAAGGCATCATTAGCAATATATTGCTAGAAAAGGAACGCCATTAACATTAACTATTCAGGTGATACATAACTCATAGCAGGTAAGCTCTCAACATCTTCATAGAACATAGAAATGAACATTTAAATTAAAAATGACATTTTTTGGGTCATCACAATCTCCACCTCTATAACAAATATTCGTCCTCGAACGGAATTAGAGAAGTATCTGAGTTGGTGAAAAGATGTGGCTATTTGCTCCGTATGTAGGACTCGGACTCCCAGGTCGCTTCCTCGATCAGCTGACCTCTCCATTATACCCGAACTGAAGGATAACTCTTAGACCTCAACTAACGGACCTACCGAGCTAGAATATCGGCTCCTCCTCATAAGTCAAATCTTTGTCCTATTGAACTGAGCTGAAGTCTTACACATGGGACGGATCACCATGATATTTCCGAAGCATGGATACATGGAATACCGGATGAACTACTAATAAACTTGGTGGTAATGCAAGCCTGTAGGCTACTTCACCCACCATTTCAAGAATATCAAAGGGTCCGATATACCTAGGGCTCAACTTGCCCTTCTTTCAGAATCTCATTACACCTTTTATAGGTGCAACTCGGAGCAATACTATTTCTCCTTCCATGAATGCAATGTCACGAACGTTACGGTCGGCATAACTCTTTTGCCTAGATTGAGTTGTGCGAAGTCGATCCTGAATAATCTTGACCTTATCCAAGGCATCCTGTACCAAATCGGTACCCAACAACCGAGACTCTCCTAGTTCAAACCATCCAACTGGAGAACGACACTGTCTCTCGGATAATTCTTCATATGGAGCCATCTGAATGCTCAACTGGTAGCTGCTATTATAGGCAAACTCCACAAGTGGCAAGAATTGATCCCAAGAACCTCCAAAGCTTATAACACAAGCGCGAAGCATATCTTTTAATATCTGAATAGTGCATTCTGACTGTCCATATATCTGTGGATGAAATATTATACTCAACTCAACCCGCGTGCCTAACTCACGTTGTACAGCCCTCCATAAGTACAAGGCGAACTGTGTACCTCGATCAAAAATGATAGACACTGGCACACCGTGAAGGCGGACAATCTCGTGGATGTAAATCTCTACTAACCGCTCTGAAGAATAGGTAACTTCTACTGGAATGAAATGTGCCGACTTGGTCAACCTTTCCATAATGACCCATACTACGTCGAACTTTCTCTGAGTCCATGGGAGACCAACAACAAAATCCATAGTGATACGCTCCCACTTCCACTCAGGAATTTCTAACTTCTGAAGCAAAACGCTAGGTCTCTGATGCTCGTACTTAACTTGCTGACAATGCAGACACCGAGCTACATATGCAACTATATCCTTTTTCATTCTCCTCCACCAATAATATTACCGGAAAGCTTGATACATTTTAGCGGCACCCGGATGAATAGAATACCGGGAACTGTGGGCCTTTTCAAGAATTAATTCACGAAGCCCATCCACATTAGGAACACAAATACGACCCTACATCCGCAGAACTCCATCATCTCCCACATCAACCTTCTTGGCATCACTGTACCGCACTGTGTCCTTAAGGACCAGAAAATGAGGATCATCATATTGTCGCCCTCTGATACGCTCATATAAAGAAGACCAAGCGACTGTGTATGCTAAAACCCAACTGGATTTTGAAACATGTAACCTCACTAGCTGATTGGACAAAGTTTGAACATCAACAGCTAACGGCCTCTCACCAACCGGAATATGCGCAAGGCTGCCCATACTCACAGTCTTTCTACTCAAAGCATCGACCACCATATTGGCCTTTTCGGGGTGATACAAAATGGTGATATCATAGACTTTCAACAGCTCCAACCATCTTCTCTGCCTCAAATTGAGATCTTTTTGTTTGAACAGATATTGTAGTCTACGATGATCAGTAAATACCTCACACAAGACACCGTAAAGGTAATACCTCCAAATGTTCAGCGCATGAACAATGGCTGCCAATTCTAGTCATGAACAGGATAATTCTTCTCGTGAACTTTCAATTGTCGTGACGCGTATGCAATTACCCTGCCATCTTGNCACCTTACCATCTGAATGGGACACCTTTCTGGGTCAGTCTGGTCAATGGGATTGCTATAGATGAAAACCCTTCCACGAACCGGCGATAATAACCCGCCAAACCTAGAAATATCCGTATCTCTGTAATGGAAGTAGGCCTAGGCCAGTTCTGAACAGCCTCAATCTTCTTAGGATCCACCTTTATGCCTTCTGCCGATACAACATGCCCCCAAAAGGCAGCTGAGTTTAACCAAAACTCGCATTTTTAAAATTTGGCATATAACTGATTATTCTTTAAAGTTTGAAGCACAATCCGAAGATGTTGCTCATGCTCCTCTCGACTGCTCGAGTAAATCAAGATGTTATCAATGAATACAACCACAAATGAATCCATATAGGGCTTGAACACCCGATTCATCAAATCCATAAATGTTGTTGGGGCGTTGGTAAGCCCGAATGACATCACTAAGAATTCATAATGCCCATACCGAGTCTGAAAAGCTGTCTTTGGGACGTCAGATGCCCTAATATTTAACTGATGATAGCCAGACCTCAAGTCAATCTTCGAAAACACCTTAGCACCCTGAAGTTGATCAAATAGATCATCGATTCTTGGTAATGGATACTTGTTCTTGATAGTAGCCTTGTTCAAATGCCGATAATCTATACACATCAGCATTGAATTATCTTTATTCTTTACAAATAACACCGGTGCACCCCAAGGCGAGACACTAGGTCTAATGAATCCCTGATCAAGCAAGTCTTGTAACTACTCATTCAGTTCTTTCAACTCCGGCGGGGCCATACGGTATGGTGGAATAGAAATAGGCTGAGTACCCTGAGTCAAATCTATACAAAAGTCAATATCTCTGTCGGTTGGCATCCTAGGAAAATCTACAGGAAATACTTTTGAAAATTCACGAACAACTGGGACTGAATCCACAGAAGGAACATTCGCTCTAGGATTGCGGATATAAGCCAAATAGGCTAGACATCCCTTCTCGACCATACTACGAGCCTTCATATAGGAAATAACCCCACTGGTAGAATGACCAGGAGTTCCTTTCCACTTTAATCGAGGTAACCTCGGCATGGCTAAGGTGGTCTTGGTATGACAATCCAATATAGCATGATAAGGTGACAGCCAATCCATACCCAGTATGACGTCAAAATCAACCATGTTGAGAATTAGAAGATCCACACTAGTATCAAGACTCCTAATAGTAACCATACACGAACGATAGACGTGATCTACAATGATAGAATCCCCCACCGGTGTGGACACGTGCAGAGAAACACTTAAAGAATAAAGAGGCATAACCAAATATGAAGCAAAGTAGGAGGACACATAGGAATAAGTATATCCTGGATCAAATAAAACTGAAGCATCTCTATGGAAAACTGGAACAATACTTGTGATCACGGCATCGGATGACTCGGCCTCAAGCCTAGCTGGAAAAGCATAATATCGGGGCTGGGTCCCACCACTCGGAGCTACATCTCTGGGACGGCCTCTAATAGGTTGTCCTCCACCTCTAACAGCCTGACCTCCACCTCTAGCTGTATGACCCCTACCCCTAGCTGGCCAGCCGAGCGGTGGAGAAACCGGTGCCGGTATGATGGCACGAGATTCCTGCCGAGATCTGTTGCTCGACAACCTAGGGCAATACCTCTTGATGTGACCAATGTTCCCACACTCATAACACACATCCTACTGTCGCGACTGTTGAAGTTGAAGATGACCCAGAAGGGTCGGATAACCACCGTAGTGACTTTGAAGTGGTTGTGCACTGATAGGAGCTAAATGTGCAATGAATGTTGGCTGCCCAGGGTAAGGAACATAAGGGCCATGACTCCCTGATGCACCATGAGAAGTCTGAAGTGCTGAATAAAATGGCCTGAGAGGATGTCCCCTACCAAAAGTACCCTTCCTACAAGATGAGGAGCCTCTTAAATTACCGGAATGACGGGGCCTTTTATCTGACAATGGACCTCTATCCTGTGAAAGAACCATCTCGATCCGCCTTGCGACATTAGCATCCATCAGAAAAGAAATCTCACTCCCGCTCTCCTTGGCCATCTGTAGCTTGATAGGTTGAACGAGTCCATCAATGAACCTCCTCTCTCTCTCTCGGTAGGAAGCAGAAGAAGAGTATGATGGGCTAGATCTACAAAACGGGTCTCATACTAAGTGAGTGACATGCTTCCCTACTGAAGACGCTTAAACTGCTTATGGTAATACTCTCTCAGTGTGATAGGAAAAAACTTCTCCAGAAATAGCTGCGAGAACTGCTCCCAGGTAAGTGCAGGCGAACCAACTAGTCTAGTAAATACATAATCTCTCCACCACCTCTTGGCAGAACCCGTCATCTGAAATACAGCAAAATTGACCACATTGGTCTCAACTATACCCATATTTTGCAATACTTCATAGCAGCGGTCAAGAAAATTTTTTGGGTCCTCAGAAGGTGTACCATTGAAATGGATTGGGAATAACTTGGTAAACTTCTCCAATCTCAATAATGCCTCAGAAGATAAAGCAGGCCTATCACCGGCGTGTGCTGCAATAATTGGTTGAACTACCCCAACTGGATGGGCTAATACTAAGGAGTTGTCTGCCCCAGAGCGGGAGTAGTGGGAGTTTGTGCTCCTCCCCCAGCCTGTGAGACGGCTGGTGTCACTGGAAATGTACCATTCTGGGCCACACCCTCCCTTAGGCTCACCAACTGGACTAGAGAGTCCTGGAGCACTGGAGTAGCTATGAATCCTTCCGGAACTTGAACTGGTCCAACCGGTACAGTCTGAACTAGAACTTCCTCCTGAAGATCCACCTGAGGTTCTACAACAGGTGTTGTTGCTCGAGCTCTAGACTGAGCTCTACCTCTGCCTCTGCCTCTAGCGCGACCTCGGCCTCGACCTCTACCCCTGCTCATAGTTGTCACCGGGATCTCTGGCCCTTGTCCGTCAGTAGATGTATTACGCGTTCTTGCCATCTGCGAGAGAATAAGAATAATGGTTCAATCATCGATGATAGAATAAAACCGCACGCCAGAATAAGAAAGAAGTGATATTTTTCCTAAACTCCATAGCCTCTAAGAGATAAGTACAAACATCTCAGTACCGATACTTCAAACTCTACTAAGCTTGCTCGTGACTCGTGAGACCTATGTAACCTAGTGCCCCACCAATAATATTGCCCCAAATCTTGATATATTTTTGGAGGCACCCGGATGAATAGAATACCGAGAATTGTGGGCCTCTTCAAGAATTAATTCATGTATCCCATCCATATTAGGAACACAAATACGACCCTGCATCCGCAGAACTCCATCATCTCCCACATCAACCTGCTTGGCACCACCATTCCGCACCGTGTCCTTAAGGACAAGAAAATGAGGATCATCATATTGTCGCCCTCTGATACGCTCATATAAAGAAGACCAAGCGACTGTGCATGCTAGAACCAGAATGAATTCTGAAACATGTAACCTCACGTACTGATTAGACAAAGTCTGAACATTTGCAGCTAACGGCCTCTAACCAAACGGAATATGCGTAAGGCTTCCCATACTCACAGCCTTTCTACTCAAAGCATCGGCCACCACATTGGCCTTTCCGGGGTGATACAAAATGGTGATATCATAGTCTTTTAACAGCTCCAACCATCTTCTCTACCTCAAATTGAGATCTTTTTGTTTGAACAGATATTGTAGGCTACGATGA